>JAJONR010003777.1:0-25317 GCA_029582245.1 Solanum etuberosum
AATCAAATTCATACAAATATATTCTAATGAATTTATTTATACAAACAAATCAAAATTTCAATTTAAATGATGCGGTTAAATTTTTCTCGCATGATTCTTCATTTATATAACTTTTTGTTTTCTATTACAACAATAAATATATTCGTTCAAATATGAATGTTGATCATATGGAGATTGTTATATTATCTTGTATATGCCCAACTTTATGTATATATAAATATAGTTTACAAAAAAATACAATTGGAAGGTAAGAATATTTCTCATGTGTCTCAAATGTGATTATTTATTATTATACTAAAAATAAGTAATTACCATTAACATGTCAAAATATGAAGAACTCTATTTTCTTCACATGATGCAAACATATTATTGATAAAAACGATAATAAAAACTATCGCCAGAAAACATACCTTTCAAAGTGTATTGCCATTAAAATACATATGACCTTCAAAAAACATGAGGAAAATTCAAAAGAAAGAAATAACAATTCAATGAAATTTATAGTATTATTAGAAGAACTTAACCCATCACCTTGGACTGCTTCAGATTCCATCTCCCAACTTTCAGTATACACAAATGTGTTTCTCTGATTTCTTTTTCCAACTTCGTTCTCTTCTCATTTGACTAAACTTCTTTTTCCTACCAAATGAAATTTACACTATCAAAATAAAGATGGAGACTCCTTTTACCAAATCAAAACTGTCAGCTAATTAAATAATAGTAATTAATTATGGAAAACAAAAGACATACGTAACTGATGATTTGAATTAAATAACTTTATTCTGGTCAAGTAAGGTAGATTATAGTTAATTTTTTAATTAAAAAATTTGAAAAATAATGCTGGCCCTATGCCACATCACCCTTTCTATATCTAGCTTTATATAGATATATAGATTGGAAAACAATGAATAGAGATATAATTTAGATGAAATGATTTTTTCAGTTTAAACGTTTTACGTATTTTTCACGAGTCAATTTTGTCAACTATTAACTACTTTCATGTAATATTAAATACGTACAAAAAATAATCAAATATACCTTTAAAATATATTATGAAATTGAGATTTTTCTTTATATAATTAAAGAACCAAAAGTTCTCAATTGATTAATATACGGTCAATATTTTTTCTCAAATTCTTTTTCCCACAAAAATACCTTCCTCACTCCCTTTCAATTTATATGAGTTATTTTTATTATTTTACCTTCAGTAAAATAATATATAGTCATACAAACATCACTTATTTTTATCTATAATAAGTCATTTAATTTGAAGCATAAGGTTTAGAAAGCAAAATTATTTAATCTATCATTTAGTTGGAGTTATTAGACGGTCCTCGAATAATTTATCGGAAGTAAATGTCTTTTGACTACTTTATAAGTACCACACCCCTCCAATGACTTTTCCCATTCACACAACTCCTACCCAACCATTAAACAAAAAAAAAATCTCAAAAAAAAAGAGAGTACAAAAATTTAGTATTCTTCATTTTTTTTCCTCCAATAAAAAAAGGTACCAAAAAACTCAAATGGGTCAGACCCTTTTAGATGCTCTGAACGTTCGGGTCGTCGGTTCCGGCGAAAGAGTTTTGGTTTTAGCCCATGGGTTCGGTACAGACCAATCCGCTTGGAATCGAATTTTACCTTTTTTCCTCCGAGATTACCGTGTTGTTCTGTATGACCTTGTCTGTGCCGGCAGTGTAAATCCTGATTTCTTCGATTTCCGACGTTATACAACACTTGACCCATATGTTGATGATCTTCTACATATTCTCGATGCTCTTGGTATCGATCGTTGTTCCTATGTCGGACACTCTGTCTCCGCCATGATCGGAATCCTCGCTTCGATTCGCCGCCCTGAACTCTTCTCCAAACTCATCCTCATCGGGGCTACTCCCAGGTGATTTTTATTTTTTTTAGTTTTCTCACTTTTATTACTCGTAATACTTTAGCTTTCAATAACTTAGAATTGGAGTAATTTTTTTATTTTTTTTTGATATCGGTATTTTTATAATAGCTCACAAATCATTCGAGAAAGGTAAGGTTAACAGCAGGGTGAATTTATCCGAGGCGACACTTTTAGTTTATTCGAGTTAATTTAAACTAAATTGGGTCAAAATTAATTATAATTAAAATTAAAATATAAATATTTAAAAATTTATACTATTAATCAAATTTCCCGGAATTTAAATTTTGATAAATAAAAAGTGACACATAAATTAGAATAGAATAAAGTTATACTAGTATTGAACAATTTGTAGAAAATGGGGAATGTGGATTTTTTAATTTTTTTTACTACATCTGATATTTAAGCCAAATTAATAAACACATCACACATGTATTCAAATGAAATGAGTAAATGGATTGTGGTAAATTTAGTCCACAAATTTAAATATAGCTCATTTATGTACTTTAATTTCGAAGAGTCGAAACATTATTTGAGATATTTTTAAACAAATTAAAGATATTTTAAAGATAGTTTCTTGTTATATGATATATGTATTTATTGAAACCAAATTTTGTACCCCATAAAGTAGTGGTAGAATCTGCTTATGTCGTACTATCCTTTAGATATCGCACTTGCATATTACACGGACTATATTATTATTGTTTGTATGCATGTATAATATCCTTTTGAGCAAAAAATTATAAAATCGATACCTCACAAAGTAACGAAAGAATCTGTTTACATTCTACTTTCCTTCGACTTCACTTGCGTATTACATTACATGGATTATGTAATTGTTGTTTGTATGTATGTATAATATTTGAGTTTCTATACATACATATAACATTGAGTTTGGTTGGCCTACTCAGAAATAGGAATATTTAACGTGGTCCTTTTGTTTTTTTGTTTTACTTTTTCTCAATTCCCCATAAAGTTAAGAGCACTTTTGTCAAACTAACTTATCTTATCCTAAGTTTATGTTTGACAAAATTCATGAATTTATTTGCTTAGGAATGTTATGATCAATCAATTGACATTTCATGTTATCAGAATCCTTATCTTATACTTTAAAAAAAATAAAAAAAATCAAATCTTTTGTTTTTCTTTTTATCTCCACCAAATCTTTAATAAAATAATGTTGTACACCAATCAGATTCTTGAATGATGAAGACTACCATGGTGGATTTGAACTTGGAGAAATAGAGAAAGTTTTTTCAGCAATGGAGGCAAATTATGAAGCATGGGTCAATGGTTTTGCCCCATTAGCCGTCGGAGCGGATGTTCCGGCGGCTGTACGAGAATTCAGCAGGACGTTGTTCAATATGCGACCGGACATAACATTGTTTGTGTCAAGGACATTGTTTAATAGTGACATGAGGGGAGTTTTAGGTCTTGTGAAAGTACCATGTCATATTTTTCAGACAGCAAGGGACCACTCTGTACCTGCTTCAGTCGCGACGTATTTAAAGAACCACCTTGGTGGTAGGAACACCGTGCATTGGTTGAATATTGAAGGTCATTTGCCACACCTTAGCGCCCCGAATTTATTGGCTCAAGAGCTAAGGAGAGCTCTTTCTCATAGGTGATCGATCCTGTTGAGGCAGGTACAGAGTGGTTGAACTCATAGAACTTAAATCCTGAATTCTCATTTCTTCGTACCAACCAAACCAAACCAAAAACAAAGAGAAAAAGGACTATGCATGGTTTGTTTAGTTTTTGAACCTTTGATACACTTTGTGGATTTGTGGGAAAAGTTTGTATTTTTACCAAATAGGATTGTTGACAACATTCAAGAATAACAATCCTTGCAGAAAAAGAAACTTGAATACACAAATTTTGAGTTTTTTTTTTTTTGTGTGTGTGCATTACAAGTTACTTAACAAATGTATGATGACTTTTGTTCCTCAAATTTTTCTTTGGTGTAGCTTATCCAAAAAGAAAAAGAGGTTTTGGTTTAATTTTCTTGTTCCAATTTACTATGTGAGAATAAGGCAAACAATATGATTATTTTTTTTCATAATTGACATTAGATATTATAATGTGTGATTTTTTTTATTTCACAAATTAGTTGACCCAAATTTCGTGAATTCAAAAGTGTAAAATTTGGTTCTATAATTTATTATGAGACGAAAAAAATCTCACATAATTAATGTCAGTAGTATGAGAGGGAGAAAAATAAATTTAGAAGGAGATGGTGACACTAGGCAAAATTGCAAGGAAGGGTCCATTAATATTCTCCAAAAAAAGAGGATAAGAAGATGCACATAATAAATTTCACGTGAGGAAGTGTCCCTTCTTGGACCATTTCCACTTTCCTCTTTATTTTTTGGGCTGTATTTTTGTTTTTATTCTCTTAAATTCATTTGGTATTTTATGTAAAGAAGAGTTTGCATCTTCAAAAATAAAATAAAATAAAGTCATGTGGTACAAAATACAAGTGTCAGTCTTTGTTAGAATTTTGAAGTAGGAACAAAAATTATACTATCTTTTAGGTACGGTTTATTTTGAACTGATTTGTCAAAGATTTGAACGGATAAAATCGTACTACTGTATTGAGCTGCCAATTTAATTTCGTGTGGGATTATGACATTTGATTTTATTCAGTTTCCATTATAAGAAAAAAAGAAAGTAGCATAGTAGTGGTACTTTTTATGTAATTCAAGAAACATAGGTGCGTGAATTGTTTTTTGAGTCGAAAATCTATCAAAAAACTGCGTATATCTTATTCTTACCGAATTCTACTTGTGGAGTGAAATTAGATATGTTATTGTTGTTTATAACAAAACTGGAATTAAGAGAATTTGTGCAGTGCCCACTATTTGTTCTGTTGTTTTGTAGTCTTGTTATGGATTTTTGTGACCATTAAACTTTTCTCTCTCTTATTACCTAAATTATCTATCATCTGCAATTTTATCTGCTCAATCTTTCATTTCGAAAATTCAAAATTGAATATCGCGGATTTTTCTCACTGCTTTGTTCCTTGCAATTTTCTTTAATAGTACTCTCTTCGTTTCAAAAGGAAATTGTTAAAATAAGAATTTTGGGCACAGCGAGTCATATTTTCTTGGGCTAATTCTCCGATTCTTAATTGATGGTTGTGAGCTCTCAAGTGTTGGATATATGGGCTATAGCCCATAATATATGGCATAGTCTGAGGCCCAGGGAATGTACAAGGGCCCATATCATTACAATGTGAATATTCAGCTATTTTCAGGTTGTAAAAAATTCAAAGGGCAGTCTATTTTGACATTTCCATTTAATTTATATTAAGTTTCTAAAGTTTAACTTGACGAAATTAAGCTTCAGACAAAATGTCTAAAGTACGCGTGAGTGGAGTTCATGTAGTTTTGTTTAAAGTTCAAATAAAAATAATTGTTCTTTAATCATTTTTAACGACAAAAAATCAATCAATTTTGCCTGACATCAACCATTTTTGTTTAGATTTCATCCATATGTGCATCAAGTTAAGACAAAAATAACTGAAGTCAACAAAAATATCTAAATACCAGCCATATATAATTGCACTTCAAACATAAATGCATGAACTAGAGAAATTTCAGACATTGCATGTAAAGTTAAATTTTGTCAAAATTTATTATAGGCATTGTATATTTGAAGTTATTCCAACGTTGATACGTAAAGTTAAATTTTGTCAAAATTTATTATAGGCATTGTATATTTGAAGTTATTCCAACGTTGATACGTATATCAATAAATTTAAAAAGCAGACACAAGTTAAATATGGTGTGTATATTAGGGCATTCGCCTTTGCGGGTTTGGACAATATCTGTGGGCTACCAATCCTCACTTATGGTATGGGCTGATATAAGATGGTGTTATGGACGAGATGGATTCAAGACGGGATATTTGGAGATTAAAGATTAAATGATTACTTACCACTCTTGCGTGTGATATTCTGTTAATTGGAATTAAATATAACAAAAGAAAATTATTTTCAAAAATACAGAAAAGTAGATGACCATCTTCATTTTCTTTTTCTCCAATATATATAACTTAATTAACCTAATAAATCAAAGGAATTGGTATGACTTATGAGATGCCCAATGAAATGAAGGGCAACTAATTTATTCGTTTTCTTTCTTAAATAAATAGCCTATTATTTCCTAGGTAATACAATCAAATTAAAGTAAATACATTTTTCTTTCTTGGGATATAAACCAACTATAGAAAAATTATACTTACTTAATATTGATAATTCTAACGAATAATAGAAACAAGGTGGATCTTGAAAAATATGAAAAACGTTTGACCATGCTTCAACTTTCATGAAATACAGTTTTGTATGAAAGATTTCCGACAAACCTACCGTACATATAAAGGGCCCATCATATATATGTTGTCTTTTTCTTAATTACTTCACGATTTATGATACATGATGTACGTATAAATAAGGCGGATCTTAAAAAATATGAAACTCTTTCAATCAAGTTGTCGTAAATATAACTTTCATCGAATACGGCTTTATTGGGACTACCATACATATGTTGTCCTTTTCGTACTTACTCTATGATTTATTATACATGTTACATGTACTTCAGATCCACTACAAGTAATTATTGCAATGTTCAAATTATTGGCATTATTATTAGATAAAATTCCCCAAAGTTTCACTTCACATTGGCATGTTGTCTTCCTTTTTAATTTGTTGTATTTCTTCATTAGTTTTATCTTTTGTCACATGGAAAATATAAAAATGTAGATCTTGTGTTTCAAATGAATTGAAAACTAGGTAGATTATTAATTAAATATATCTTCTGTCTCGGTTAGGATCAAGCGCGACACCACTTGTTAGGATTAAATATTGTGCCAAAAGCTATAGTTGATAGTCAAGACGTAACTTTATGTCTTAACTAAGTCCACCACGCAAGCGTCATATTCGATCATGACTCCGACCTGGACCACCCAACAATTTCAAATAAGCTATTTTAAATTTGATTTTATTGAATTATTTAAACGACTTCCTATTGACAATTTTTAACTTGTCCAGCAACCTTTTTATTTCAGAAAAAAATAAAATAGATATGAGTAGTTCAGTATTTTTTTTATATTTTTTTGGTAAATAAGTAGTTCAGTATTGAATGTGTTTCATAATAATAATAGTAAAGATTACCACTTTTTTTAATACAGTAGAAAAACTAAATAAAATTACTTAAAATCTTTCCAAATCAACATGGCTTGAATCGATAATATCCTGAATTATCATATCATTTTCATATTTGTGTCCTTCATTTGCTAAACAATATGTACATTTGTTTGGCTCTCTTTAAATATTGTGTAATATTTAGTAACCATATTGATTTTCAACAAATACTTATAATGTTAAAAAATAGCCCTATAGACATTGAAATTTTGTGGGACTCTACAAGACGTGTTCAATTCGAATTGGAATTCTAAAAGGTGTGTTCAGTTTCAATTAGAATTCTTGGAGGCTACTCAACCCTAAACCCTAGTTCATGCCTATATAAAGGGTACTATTCCCTTAAACGGCATCTCGAATATTCCATAAAAGTCATGAAATATTCATATAGAGGTCAAATCTAAATCATCCTAGGTCAAGAAATACGCCACTAACGGTCCTCGGATCATGGATAAATCTTAGGATAGTAGAATCAAAGGAGGAACAGAATTGTACCCGCAATCTTGATGAATAAAATTATGTTTCTTCTTATTTTATTGTGATTGCAATTTATTTTCTATCACTTTAAAATTTATTGCAAATAAATTCTGGCACGCCCAATGGGACAATCTCAACCTCTCATTTCAACTTTTCAAACATCAAAGAATATCAAAATGACTTGCACTATAGAAGAACAACTAACAAGCTTGACTAAAGCAATTGAAGGCTTGACGAAGTGTGCTCACGAACAAGATGCTAGACTTTTCAAGCTAACAAATAAGATGGATAACATGATCGAAAGAAGATCGAGTCAAGAATCTTTGAAGCTTCCTAGAATTCAAGACAAAAGAGAGTTTTGCATAAAGCAAACAAAGATCAAAGAGATTCATCTCTCCGCGGGAGGTTTAATTCTCATTGATCAATTGAAGGACTTTATCATAGAGGCTATCGAAGAAAAAGCTGAGTCCCCATCCAAATTTTCTCCCACATATGCAAAGCCATATACACAAAGAATTGATAACTTGAAAATGCCTAAGGGCTATCAACCTCCTAAGCTTCAACAATTTGATGGCAAAGGAAATTCCAAGCAACATATAGCGCACTTTATCTAAACTTGCAAGGATGCTAGGACGTAGGGTGATTATCTCGTGAAAGAGTTTGTTCGATCTCTCAAAGAAAATGCTTTTGATTGGTACACAGATCTCAAATCAAATTCTATAGAGTGTTGGGAACAGTTAGAGCAAGAGTTCCTCAATCGTTTATATAGCACAAGACATGTCGTTAGTATGATTAAACTTACAAAGGCTCGTCAAGGTGAAGATGAGCTAGTTGTTGCCTTTATCAATCGCTGGAGAATTTTGAGCCTCAACTGCAAAAATCGCCTTAGTGAAACTTCTAGCATTGAAATGTGCATCCAAGGCATGAATTGGGGTCTTCAGTACATTTTGCAAGGATTAAAGCCCAATACATTCGAAGAGTTGACAACTCGTGCACATGACATGGAATTAAGCATGACTTTAGGAGAAGATCAACAATTTCCTGTCTATGGACCTCGTGAAGATGAAGATATAGAAGAACTCCAAAGTGGGGGAAAGGCATCATCCGAAGATGAATTTGAAGAGTCATTATAAATCTAAACGCTCCTCAACGCATGAGCTTAAACTGCAGGTTATAATGCTCATCAACGCATGAGCTTAAACTGCAGGTTATAATGCTCCTCATCGCATGAGCCTAAACTGCAAGTTATAATACTCCTAGACACACGAGCCTAAACTGTATATCACAAAGCTCTTCAAATTTGAGTTAAATCTTCAAGTTTAAATGCTCCTTGAAACATGAGCTTAAACTGTATGTCACTTAAATCTTATAGTTTGAGTTAAATCTTCAAGTTGCAACGCTCCTTAACGCATGAGGTTAAACTGCAAGTTGCAATGCTCCTTAACGCATGAGCTTAAACTGCAAGTTACAATGCTCCTTAAGGTTAAACTGCAAGTTATAATGTCTCTAGACTCATAAGTTTAAACTACACATCACAAAGCTCTTCAAATTTGAGCTAAATCTTTAAACTGGAAAACTCTTCAAATTTGACCTAAGCCTTCATACAGTGAAGCTCTTTAAATTCAAGATAATTCTTCAAGTTGAAATACTCCTTGAAACATGAGTTTAAAGTGCAAGTCACAAAGCTCTTCAAATTTGAGTTAAATCTTCAAAGCTAAAATGTTCCTTGAAATACGAGCTTAAACTGTATGTCTCAAAGCTCTTCCAAGCCCTAAAAGGAAGTAACTATATGTCCTCCTTTTTTATAAGCTTGACAAACGAATAAATAATTAGTTTCCATTTCAAGATCTTTATATATTATATCCCGATGTTTTTGCTGATTTTATCCCTTGTTTAATGTTTCATAACTTCACAGTGAAGCTTGAAATATGTCTCATTTCACCTGAATAATCCGATATCCATTTTCTTGATCATCTTTCAATTTCTTCAAAAAAACAATATTTTTAGTTGAATATTTTGATATCCATTTTCTTGATCATCTTTAAATTTCTTCAAAAAACAATATTTTTACCTGAATATACCGATATCCATTTTCTTAATCATCTTTAAATTTCTTAAAAAAACAAATATTTTTACCGGAATATATCGATATCCATTTTCTTAATCATCTTTAAATTTCTTCAAAATAAATAATACTTTTACCTGAATATACCGATATCCATTTTCTTAATCGTCTTTAAATTTCTTCAAAAAAATAATATTTTTACCTGAATATGCCGATATCCATTTTCTTAATCATCTTTAAATTTATTAAAAAAAACAAAATCTTTCAATTTTAATCTTCAGACTGTCATCGACATAATTTAATCTTTCTTACACAGTTATTGATTTGATTCGTTTGGTATTAGATATTTACTTAGGAAACACCTAGTCAATTTTCTTAGCAATTAACATAATAACTAATAATTATTATTTTTACATATCAGAGCAAATTAAATAAATTCATCAAATTAATTACTACAACGACAACGTCGTAACATCATCATCTTTGATTGGAGTCCAATATTACTCTAGATATGGATTTGTTAAACTAAATATAAAGCCACCTAAAATGAAAAGCTAAATAAAAGAAGTGTTCCTTGGGTATTAAAATAATAATTAATTATACCTAGTATAAAAATGAACGCTACAAGAACATAATTAACGTTATGAATTGGATTTAACAACTAAAGTAATCGCCGTTTAAATTGATAAATTTTAGCGACAAAATCACACCCTTAATTTATCAATATTTGTGATAATAACCGCAATAGGCTTTAGCGACCTTTGAATCACCGGATAAGATATGAACACTAAAGAATATAACTGTGATTGTTATTACCGCTAAAAATTGTTTTTTAACTAATGGTAACATCATCATTAATTGAAGTCCAGTATTACTCTAGGTATTTATTTGTCTTTGAGCCTATTAAGTGAACCGCCAGCCGGCTATTTAGCTCCTGACGCCTTAGTAAATGCCTTATGATTCTGATTTTCCTCATGGTTAGAGGATCTAGAGTGCCAGTCTTTCTCGCTCCAAGTTCTATTCTTTCTCTATGACCCAGGGGAGTCTGTTACATCGCCTTCCGGTCTTTCTGCCTTTTTTTTCCAGTTGCTTGAGTGGAATCAGTTGACAAAAAGCTCGAACGTAATTGACTTCTTTCTTAACTTAAATAAAGAAAGAGATGATTTGGAAACTAAGCATATAAAGCCACCTAAAATGAGAATCCAAATACTATAAGAAAAAGTAGTACAACATAATCATAGTGCTCCTTGGTTGTTAGAATAATTATTCATTTTAAGCACTTTCCACGTTTTTAATTTAAAGTGTTTGTTTGAAATCCCCTAACGTGTAATTAACAACACCATAGTTAACTATGTACGTGTGGCCTCACCAATTAACGTAATGTCCTTCCCTATACATTGTGTCTTGTCAATTTGACATAAATTTCCCCACTATCTTCTTACTTTTACACTAGACTAGAAGTATTATATGACTCCAATATGATGAATGAAATGTCCCACGTCGATGGAAAAAAAAAAGAATTTTGGATTTTTATACGTCTTGACTAATTCTCTTCTTTATGATTTAGTTTTTGAAATGTAAGTTAAGTCCAAATTTAATTTAACACAGTATTATAGTCAAATTTGATGTCCACCCCCACCTCCCCTCTGGATAATTGCGATGGTGAAAATACTTCCGATCCATAAATGTCACACATCGAATCAGACAGTAGAATTTCGAATAAAAAGAATGTTCAGATCCGAACACGCAGGAGAAGGGGAAGAGGGGTTATGAATGAATATCACACATTAATAAAAAGAATATCCATATTCGAGCTCGAGGGAGAAGGGGTAGAGAGGTAACGAATGAATATTATGCATCGGACTGGACAATGAAATCTCGAATTAATTTTTTTTCTTTCAAATTTGAACAAGAGAGGAGGGGAGGGGAGGATGTCCACATCGATGAATGAATGAGCTAGGCCCAAGCCTAATTTAACACAGTATGATAAAGTTAACAGACATAAAAATCTTAGTAGGGACAAATAAAAATTGGGATTGCATATATAGGACATAAATCATGTGGGAGATCTAGTGAAGCATTTTGATGTCGTGTAACGTAGTTTGTCTACAAAGTTTTAGGTAAGCCTTGTGATTTTATTCAAAAATAGAAAAGGAAAAAGTTTTTTTTTTTTTTTTTTTTGAAAAATCTTTTTAAAGTCTTTTACTTTTCAATCTTCATTGCTTTTTTTGATAATGGTTATCTATAGTTCTATATTTCACGCAACAAGATATGAATCAATCAAAAGAGTTAGAGCACTTTTTTGGTTATAAAAATGGACCAATTAGATTATAATAGCATACCCTTATGCCAAAAGATATAGCTGATAGCAAATGCATAATTTTATTTCTTAATTAAATCTACCAAACAAGAATCATGTTCGATCATAGCTCTAAACGAAGCCAGTCTAGCCCATTGTGGGCCTAGCCATAGGCAGAATGTTGGCATTACCTAACACTTATTTATAGACCTGTTGCGAAGTTAGTTTTTATTTTATTGTTTTAGTTGATTGGTATCAAGACGATTTTTCATAAACATTAAAGGACCTCGAAATGCTAATCCACAAAAGATAATACAAGAAATTTTTATTAATTGATAAACAGAGCAAAATTAACTAATATAAGTACATCCGTATTATAATATATCGTTTTTTTATGAAACGATTGTGTAGCTATAGATCGGATGGTTAAGTGTCTTGAGAAGATTGTTCTATGACAATTATCAATAAGACTAAGCAAAAAAAAAAAGGTAATAAAGATCAACTATATCAACAAGGTCCAAAAAAAATTATTTTAGAAGAATTAATATGTTTTCAAAATGTAACAGACGAGAAGAAAAATCAAATTGATACTTGACTACAAATTTTAATTTTCAGAAATATAAAGAAGATGGGAGTTCACTCTACTTTCTTTCTTGTTTTATATTTATGTATATATATTTTTTGGTAAGTTTTCTTGTTTAATATTATTATTTTATCAACATTTTTATTTATAATAGTATCATAATGTGTAATATAAACATTGTGATCAATAAAGTATTTGGTTTTCTGATTTTCCAAGTTCTTATTAATTATTATATGCTTTCTAAATGCTAATAATAGTAGAGGTATTTGACCTCGTTAAAATTTGTTGCAAGGTAAAACCTAACTTTCCCTGTTTGTACTTATTATTAATATTAATAAAAATATAACTCAAAATAAATACTTGAGTGGTCCAATAGTTGTAAAGTGATAGTATAGTACATTACTTGCACCAATAAGGGTCATGCACTTGTGGTAGGATAATATGTATTTCTTCGTCCTTAATCAGATATTTCAAATTTGAATATTGCTAAACACTGAGTTGCCTTTGTTAGGAAGCATTTTACTCGTGTGAATCTGAATTTACTTGGACTGCAGTGTAGGTAACTAGACACCAGATAAAGGAAAAAAACACCATTTACGTGTAAACTAAGAATATTTACTCAGATTTCAATGTGAATATGAACATTGTACACCGAATAGGAGGGAAAAAAAGAAAATCACTTACGAATTTTCAAAAAGGGACCCTCATTTTTGTTTGTATTTGCTAATTGTCAATAGCGTCAAAACGTAGCACTAGTGGTAGTAATCTATAGTAGTAGTTTACTTGTTTAAATCAAGGCGTTTTCTCCGCAATTTTGTATTTTTCAATTTCAATAGGTAAAACGTCTACACAACTTGAACATGTTATGCCATAATTAAAGCTTTAAATATTGCACTTTTTTCAACTCCTTATACTATGATATTTGACGTTTATGAAATAGCTTTAACAAGGCAATCATGGTATATGAGAATTTAAAGAAATTGTAAAACTAGTAGCAAGTATCATCATGAGATATATGTACATTTATAACAAGGGGCAGGTGGAGAGTGGTGACCTCGGTTTATCTGAATTCGGTATTTTTGACATAAAGGATAAATTTATGTGTAACATAAACAAAATTTGTAATAAATGATAAATTCATAATTTTAAAAATAAAATAAATTCAATGCTAAAAAACTTTATATTAATTATAATCAAGAAAAATCAAATTTTGATTCCTCCTCTATTGTGAAGACTAGGCCAGAGCATAAAGAAGGAAACTCCCTCAAGCGAATTCCAACCGCCATTTTAGAGTAACAAAACTCGACGGAATTGAGAAGACCTATACTTCATAGCCAAAAAAAATTACAAAGTCCTCTTATCCAAAATCTTCATTCTTCTTTCATGGATTCCTCTCTTTAGTTAAATTTTTTGATCCTGCTAACGATTTTAGAAGCTCTAGATTGTTAACTAGGATCGAAAGACTCAACTAAAGAAGAGGAGGCATGAAAGGAGAAAGAGGATTTGAGATAATAGAACTTTGTAATGAAAAGAACCAGAATTAGCTTGAATTGATTTTTCTTGAATTGATTACAAAAGCCTAATGCCGCCTTTATTTATACATGTCTACAGATGCTTCTAGATATATCTACAAAAAAAAATTGATAACTTTATCTTTCAACCATCTTAAGAAGATTATAGAATTTTTCAATCTATCTTTAAGATAAATATCTAAGATATTACAATCTATCATTCCAGAAGCTTCCTAACTCGAATGAAATTACATAACGCCTCGGTCCCTCCATTGACTGATCACTGATTCGTATGAATTATTTTTGTATATGCTTGTCATATTTCAAATTTGAGTACACTAAGAATAATTATTATTCCTTCTATTACAATTTGTTTATCTGATTTTAATTTAACACAAAATTTAAGAAAGTAAAAAAGAAAATAACTTTAAATCTTGTAGTATCAAATTAAAGATACATAGAATATATCAAAATGTTCTTTAAACATGCCATATAGAAATTCAAAACTAAAAAGCTGCCGAAAAAGAAAAGAGACATTAATTTTGAAACAGACTAAAAATAAAATAAAATAGGACAAACGAATTGAAGCGGGTGAGAAATATGTTTCTTTTAAAGGGTGCAAAGATCCACAAACACGTTCTTGATCTAGTATGGTTACAAATATGATAATAGATTGCAAATGTTCCAAGATTTAAAATAAAAAAGGAAAGCATAGATACATTTGATTTAAGTTTGATCTGTTCACATGTCCAACGAAGATAGGTTAATATAAGGGCCCAATGAAGAGTCATTTCGAATCAAAGAAGACACTAAAATACAGATACACACCAAGCTTCATTCAACATACAAACATGTTTCCATAATTTTCAATTTATGTCCGATCAATAATATAGATTTATAATGTTACACACCCATGTGATGAATATACTTACATACTGTTTGCTATATTATGATCCCTTCGTCTGATTTTAACTTGATAGTAAAGATAAGTGAAATGTATAAAAATATTTTTTAATATTATGATTTCAAATATGTCATGTGAAAAATTAAAATTAAAGAGTTAGTCTTCAAACCTTTTTGTTATGCATTTAAAAGAATAAAAAGTTGCCAAATAAAAAGACATTCCTTTTTAAATGTAAAACAAGTGAATTAATAGTAAAACTTGTCATTACTTGATTTCGTAAACTTCGTGTTAGGTTAAATTATGTCGAACAAAGTGAAACTTTTGAAAGTTTATCTAACTTTGAAATCTTTGTTTGAAGTGCAAATCAATATGCTAATTTCTACCCTTTATTTTATTTTTTCCTATGTCATAGGTAGAAGACTTAGGAATGATCTAATATTATTTGAAAGTTAAATTAATAGTAAAACTTCAATTTGCCAATAGCTCAACCAATAAAAAGGGGTCAAATGTAAGGAAATGATATTAATATATTATTCATGTGAAAAACTATTCATACATTTAACAATTCCAACTAAATTATCAGATCATGCTTAAATAAGTTGGTTGTATATATAAAAAAAAATGTTTGTTAACAGATAAAATTTAATTAGTGATGAAAAAATGTACTTGTTTTATAAAAATATGACAATAAATCTAACTCAACCCTAAAATTTAGATCGTGAGAGAAAGAAGAGTTGTGAGTGGACTTTTACCTACTCTCACACTTGTGTGGCTATGTCAACGGCGGAAATTGGTAACACATCATTGCAAGACGCAAAAAAGGATAATTGGTAAGTATCAATAGGTCCAGACAAATATTATAATTAATTTATATAGATAGGCTTTGGAGTGAACTTGTCAATTGACATAATTCATGGGGCTGGTGGTGTAAGTAGTCGATTAATTGTGAAGAAAGAAAACCAAAGAGATTCTTGGAGACGCTTTGTTTATATTGGCATTATAATATAAAGGATTCGTGTAACAAAAACTTTACTTTTGCTTTTCACGTAGCAGACCTTCATTTGTTTAAACAATACGCCACTTATCAAAAGGAAAAGGAACAATCTGGATACAAAGTAAAAGGTGAAGTATAAACCAACCAAACAAACAAAAAAGTAGAATTTCATATCACAATTTCAAGAAAGGAAATGAAGTAAACACAAGCCGTGGCCAAAAATCCAAACCCACCAAATTTACAAAGCTTTTTACTACACTACTACTACTAACAGAAGACATTTACAATTTTCGATTTTTTTGTATATTGTCCATGATAATTTGTGCTTTTGTTGGACTGGTATGATACAAAGAAAGAAAACAAAAGAGAGGAACATGTAGGGACACAAGTTCAGACTGGCACACCAGAGGTTCTTGCTACTGCTGTTGCAGCGGCGTTACCGGATCTTGGTTGCCGTAGAAGATCAATCAGTTTCTCCGCCTGTCCTCAATTACAACACACAAAAACACTCGTTATCATAAATTTAATATAATAAAATACCGAGGTAAATAACACAAGACAAGCCGACTGAAAACATTTATGAGATTTTGGGAGATCTCGTGCTCAACCAACTTGACCAGACAAGAAGGTTGAATCTAATACAATATACTTTATGCCTTTATTTATACACTCACCTATACCACTTACTTTCAATCTCTAAATAATATGTGTATATTTTACTCTTTTTATTTATGTTTTGTCTTCTCTTAATCATTAGGTAACAGGTAGAAGGGTGTACTTTTGGGATAAAAGAAAGAGTTGGCCATACATTTCATTATATTATTCTATAAATAAATATATGTGTGAGAAAAAGTTAGAAGTATACATAAATCAGTCTTAATTTGGTCACTAACCGTGTGGCCAAGAGAAGGCCAAGTAATAGGACTACAATTTGAAATTTTAGATAGGAGTATTAATCAAAACTAAGAAGTTATTAGACAAATGAACGAAATTTAACCAATAATTTGTTCCCTAAAAAGCTATAGACAAATGGGCAGACATTGTTCAGAAACGATTACTTCATCCACCTAACAGTAAATATATGTCCATGTTCAATTCCCCAACACCAATAACTTTTTTTCGCATAAGCTTACATTTCTTCTTAATTCTAATTTTTCAACAAATAAAATGAGTCAAGGTGAGTATATGGCAATGTTAACAAATGGATTAACATTTAAGTGCAATCAATTAACAATTAATAATATCTTAATCTAATAATCTCAAACCATTTAAAGATATGTTTGAATTCTCGATATTCGTTTTTGATATACTCGAATCTACGCAATAGAAAATAGACTTTTTTTTTAATATAATATATTTGTTTTTACCTTTCGTTTGGCGCGACTGGTTCCGGACTGTGACAAAGCGACGAGGGGAGGAATGGCTCCTTCGCGAGCCACCATAGTACGGTACGCCACGCTATCCTCACATATCTGTAACAGAATGGCAACGGCAATCTCCTTCTGCCGTTGTGATCCGACCTCTACGATCTCCACCAAAACCGGAATTCCACCTTCGTCCACCAGTGCCGGCCTTGCCTCCGCCACTGATATCAATTCGCTCACAACGAACGCCGATTTATCCACCATGTTTGAACTGAAATCCGCCATTAGTTCTACCAAAGGCTTCATCACGCCAGCTTGTACTGCTCTCACTTTGTTCTCCTTTACAGAACATAGAGAGTACAGAGCAGTTGATGCATCCTTTTTGCCGCGGAAATTTCCGGTTTCTAGAAGGTTCACTAGCGGCGGTATTGCACCTGATCGACCGATTGCGATTTTGTTCTCCTCAACTTGCGATAGCCGGAGAAGAGCGCAAGCGGCGTTCTCTCTCGCTGTTGAGGTTCCAACTTTAAGCGCTCGAACTAGTGGTTTAATCGCTCCTGATGCAGCGATAAGCTCCTTATTCTCATCGCAAAGAGACAGATTGAGAATTGCCGTAACGCCGTTTTCCTGAAGCTGAGGATCGGTGGAGGAGATAAGCGAAATCAACGGTTTAATTGCTCCAGCTCGAGCTATTTTGATACGATTTTCCGGTTTATTCTTCGCGAGGAGTCTAATTTCAATCGCCGCTTGTTTTTGCTCATCGATTGAACTGGACTCGAGATCGGAAACGAGTTGTTCGATTAATTCATCAGAATTTTCTGACGCACAAGCCAAAAACAACCGCCGGCTTTGAGAAGAAGCGGTTGGAAACTCACCGGATATATCACTGTTGCAATCGCTGAAAGCTGAGGAACTTCCATTGATACTGAGATTGGTGAAGGTCCGTCCCATATATGTGAAATTCGATTGAACTTCAGTCTCCATCGTCGGAGATTATGCTTTCACTTAATCAACTATTCGTCGTCGCCGTTAAATAATCTCCGGCGAGTGTGTGGGAATAAAATGAGAGGCTTAAAACGACCACGTTTTGGTGACTGAAAGCGTGAAAGAGAAAAAGGAAAGAGGTTATGTTTTTTGGTCAATGGGAAGAGGAGGAATATATTAGAGAGTGGATTAGGGCGTAGGAGAAAGAGAAGACACGTGGTTGACCGTACCGAATCTCAGTCCCTTAGCACGTGTGAAAGTCTTGCCAATTTAGGTGACACATTTTAAAATTTAAGTTTTTATATATTTTATTAATTATTGTAATTTTTAATATTTTAATAATTTATGTTTAGTTTTTCAAAAAAGGCCTAACGCACACACTATTAGGAGAATTTATAAACCCTGCTTTTCTTTTTAGCTATTGATATCACAATAATCTTTATTGAACTAATTAGTCTCAAATTAATAATCCATCACGAATTAAGTTTTACATGTTCACAAAATCTGTAATGTCTTTG
The DNA here is from genome assembly GCA_029582245.1 of Solanum etuberosum. Lineage (NCBI taxonomy): Eukaryota > Viridiplantae > Streptophyta > Magnoliopsida > Solanales > Solanaceae > Solanum > Solanum etuberosum. Next base: position 18,803 of record JAJONR010003777.1, read on the forward strand.
GTAGAAATAACGTCGAGTATTGTCTTTATAGTGTGACCAATGATGTTCACAAAATTTTTGGAGTCGAGACAGTAAGAATAGGTGTCATATCAACAAAAATATACAGTTTCAAAAGTATGATATCAAACATAAAATTACGTGCATTTAAGATAAGGTTAGAAACCTAATCATTACAGAAAAATTTAAAATCTCCGTCAACTATTACATAATTGGAGCAAATAACGTATTTTTGAGATCGAAATTCACGGGTGGTACTCCGAGCAACTTTCACATATACCAAATATAAAAATCATATTTATATATTATAGCTATAGTTTGCATAATTGCGCTCCATAGCAAATTTTATATTTGCTATGCCGCTTTTGATTTGTATAATTCGCTATATACATCCAATTTTATACAAATTGTTCAGTTTTGTATAAATTTATTTATACATTGTAATTTGTATAATAAGATCTGTATTTATATAATTATAAGTGTATAGGATGAAAATATATGTATTTGTATTTGTATATATACTTTTCTCTCGCTTTATACAAACACAAACGCATTTTATACATTTGTATACCGAATAAGTAATTGTATATCGAAAATGGCTAATTGTATACCGAACCAGATGACAAAAAAATGGGATGTTTGCTGCGAATTACAAATAAAATAAACTATGGCTATAACATTTAATTTGAATTAATAGTTGTTATTTCATACAATTTTCCCTATATTATATTGTTCGTGATAAATATTATCTTTTTTTTGTTCAAATCCATATGTTTTTCTCCAAAAATGTGTCTCTTTATCAGAAGTGTCACTATGCTCTATACGTAATTTCTTATTAATTTTTCTATTTTTCAAGTTATCAATTTGAGATTTTGTCCGCACCCGATTATTTTTGCCTTTTTATTTATTAATAATTATATTCATTAGTTTAATATAAATTAATACGTCTATTGAACTTAAATCTGATTAAATACCTTTTAGTATATGTCAAATAAGATATATCAATGCCTAGATTGAAGTTCCATTAATTTACTATTCATAGAAATAAAATATAGTACAAAAACACCATAGAATGTACGTATCTATCTTATTTTTATTTCGTTGATAGAAAGATTTTTTTCCGATAAATCATTGCTTTTAACACATTAAATGTGGGTATAAAAAGGAAATAAAAATATTGGTCAGCTGATATTATCAGGTTTATGAAGATTCCCTTTTTATGCCTATTGAATTTAAAAGGACCTACATAAGTGTTTGGTAACAGAGAAAATAATTAAAGAAAGAGCTAATTTGTTATTCTTTATTACTAATATTTTTTTCTGAGCCTTTTTATTAAATTATGATTTAGTACTTTTCATGCATACGTGGCATATAATTATGATGAAAATTAAACTTTCTTCTTTTGTACCTAACTTATGATTACGAAGTAGTTAAATGATCTTTCATCAACCAACACTCAGTTTCCTTGTCTGTTGCTCTAATTTTTTTTACAAAACTATTTTTATTATAAGGTTTATGTCACGAAAATAATTAGTAATTGACTAATAATTATCGAACAATTTATGGGACACGGTGAAAGAATAAGTAAAAACTTAATCGCATAATTAAATCATAAATTCATATGAAAAAGTATATTAATTAATTATAATTAACTCTTGTGACAACTAAAAGCGTGTTACGAACGGTAGACGAGAGAAAGCGATAAAATTATTATTGACTTTATCAAAGTCTAACTATAAGTTAAATGGATGATGATTAAATTAAAGAATATAAAGTACACATTATACTTCTTCTTTTTTATTTGTTTACGTTAATGAATTCAAATTCCCATTGAAAATCTCATTTTGAGAAGTAGAATGTTTTTTACAAAAAAAAAAAAAAAAACTTTATTCAAGGCCTGAACTCGATAATCGAAATCTTTAATTAAGGACGATGGACAAATATTTACCGCTCCATCAAAATCATTGATGATATTATAGAAATCGCAGGTCTATCACTATATTAAAAATTGATTGCGGTTAATTGATTAAAAGTCAGTCCCTAAACATCAAATTTACATAAATTTTTTCTTTAATAGCTTAAAAAATCTTGTTTTCTACAAAAATTACCAAATATTGATGGTACTAAACGTTCAAATCCGAAACATCAGTAAGAAAACTTCATCCACATAATTCTAATTTAAAATCTTTAGAGCTTAATTAAGAATTATCAAACTTATTCACAATATTATTTATTTTCTTTATATTAATTCATTCAAAAAAAAGGAAAATTCTCTTGAAATCAAGGTTTTTAACTAAAAAGAATATAGTCTCTTGAGGACCTTAGGTTATTAGTAACATTGCAATAACATGTACTGGCATGAAAAAATTGAAAAATATTTTCTATTTGTACCGTCACACTCTAATTAAAGTGTTTAACTATACCAAGATTGAAGTGGTACCACTATTTTATGGACCATGTTACGTTCTATAGAAACTGCCACGTGGATATATAGAAGCTTATGCTAATCTGTGTTCACATGTGAAGAAATTATGGACTAAAATTTTAGGCCTATGGAGATATTAATTTCTTTCTAAAATTAGTCTTTTTTTAGTGGGTATCATTAATTTAAAAAAGCAAAAACGGAAAAAGAGAAAAAGAGAGAAGTAGTGGCCAAACACGATTATATATTTTATTTATATATTAGTGCCAACAAATTACTAATATTTATTGCTGTAATGGAAAAACGACCTCTAATAAGATCGACGCTATTGAATTGACCCATAAAATAAGAAAGAAAAGATTTGAATTATTTCTACTACTTGCATCATTCACCATGTACGAGTTTTTTTGGCATGACGCAAAATAATTTTTAATTTCATATGCTTGGTTAAGTGTCTTATTTACAAAAATAAGTTTTTTACTTAGAAAAATGATTATAATAATGGTTAAAATAGGAAAAAATAAATTTCATATATGACATTTTATTGTCTTCCCTCGTCCTCAACACTCCACCCATCCCAACCCCCAATCCCCTCCCCACCCCATATCCTCGTGCTAGCTAAATGATATCTGCCCTCAATTGAACACATTGTCTTGTTGGTCGACTGAGAAAAAGACAAATGGTATTTGAAATAATAGACAATGCATGATTAATTTTATCTTGATGACGTGTAGAATGAGATTGTCTTTTCATCGAGCTGGGAGACAACCCGAATCATTGTAAAATGTTCGTTATTTGATTAAGCACGGCATAGTGTCCTAGCTAATTTAACCCACTCCAAATCACCTACACTCTTCCCCTACTCCATCTTTATTGTGTTTATCTGAATTATATATTTTTTCGTACATTAATATTTTCTATTTATGATCTACCAAGCACTAAAAACTACATATGAAATACTACGTAGACAATGCGTGGTCAGCTTGACATAGTCCATATAATGCCGAATGAAGAAATATAATTTATAGGTCATTTTCCAATAGCTGGTTCGAATAACATATATATTATATACAAATAAAACAATAAAAAATAAAATTATGTACAAATAAAGTACAATCCACTTTGTTACTCTTGTATCTCGAAGTGTTCAAAGATGGAGAAGAAAAGAGAAAGAAAGAATAATTTAGAAGCACACATTGATCAATTATTAATTTTTTATCAGATGTTCGATATTTGCATTACTGCATATATTAAAATTTGAGTACGATTAAATTTATATTTACATAAGAAAATTTTATATTGAATAGGAAAACTCTTTCTACTAAAAGCTACTTCAAACTTAGTAGAGGCAAATTGCAGGATTTGAAGTTTATAAATTTTCTATAATTTTAAATTCAAAAAAAATATATTTTATTACATATACCCTAAAGGAATAGAATCATCATCAAGAAGATAGCATATCCTGATAAAACTAGCAAAGTAATAAATTATTTCTCAATGTCACGCTCCGAACCTATATCCTGATGGAAGCTACACTCAGTGCCATTGCTTGCCCAAGTTTGCGGTAGCATAGCATAACATAACATAGAGCATCCATCTAAACATGTGCAAAATACATGGTTTAATGCATTTGATGCATTCAGTAAGCATAAGGAAAATATTTTTGTATAAATAAAATGCTTTGCTTAAGCCATAGTTTTAAGCATCATAAAACGTCGCGAGGGTCAAGTTATGGAGAGTGCTGGCAATATGCCCCTTGCGTAAATTACAACTGCAGTCCATATGTTCATGCGGGGTGGGATAGGTTGAAAATGAAAAAAATTGTTATGTAGGACGGATTAAAAATTTTGCGGGTTAAGCTCAAGCCGTACCGTCCCCGCCCCATTATCATCCCTACTCAAGGATAGTTTTGAGCGTCTTGCAGAAGAATTGAGTGGTATTGTTTAGAGGTGTGAAAAAACCGAATCGACCGATAAACCGAACCAAACGGAAAAAAGGGTTATTAGTTTATTGGGTTAATGATTTTTTAATGATTTTATATTTAAAAAAATATTGGGTTATCGGTTCGGTATTGGTTTTTAATATTGGGTTACTGGGTAAACCAATAATCCATTAAGACTAGTAATTTACTACTTTTAATTGTACATAAATATTATATATTAATCTCAATACCTTACTAGTTATTGTCTTTGTCCTTTAGCCTTTAATTCACACTTCACAATGACTTTGAATTCACAACTTCACATTATACAAAACGTTAAAATCTAAAGTAAGAACCATATTCCTCTTAATTTCTCTTTGTGTTACACTTGTATAGTTCTTTTCATGTTTGTTATTATTGTTTCTATTTTATTAGCATTTGTAAAGTTACATTTTTATGTTAATGTCGTATCAAATTTATTAGAGAAAGTCATATATTTGTTTTATAAGTATTTTCTTATTGGTTAAAACGAAAATCGAACCGTTAAGGACCAAAATCGAAAACCGATAAAAAATATCTTATTGGTTTGGTTATTAGTTTAACGTATTTAAAAACCCATAAACCGAACCGATAATACATAAAATCAAACCAAATCGATAATACATAAAACTGAACCGAACCAACTGATGCACACCCCTAGACTATTGTTCCATCATTGCAAAAGGAAAAGAAAGCATCTCTGTTGCTGCCCCTACTGGCAACTCCCATCTTGGGTGACAAGAAGGATATTTGAACGCGCACAGAGGCGAATATATAATTTTTAAAATATGAGTGCACCACTAGAATACCTCTATTGATGGTGACAGAAGGGATATTTGAATTGAAGATCGTTTGGATGCTACAGACAGAGGTGGACAAGAGGGTATTGCTATGATTGTTAGCAAGAGTATAGATTTTAGAAGCTGAGTATATATCTTTCAGTTGTAGTAGCAGATATCTCCGGCTTACTTTGTGATCCTTGAGACAAGGATCTATCGGAAACAACCTCTCTAGTTGCACAAGGTTGAGGGATGGTCTGCATACACTAGGCCTGGCAAGGGGACGGGGACCGGGACTGTGGGACGGGGCGGGAGGGGGACGTCCTTGGCCGGGATTCGGTCGGGACCGGGCCAGGCGGGATCGGGATTGACGGGACAAAAATACGTCCCATCCCGTCCCACTATATATACGGGATGGGACAGTGTTTGGCGGGATGGGACAGTGAGATTTTTTATTTTTTTATATGTTTATTTATTTGTATTGAAATTATATGTTATCAAATAACATTTTTAATTTATTTGGTTTTCAATAACTTTTTTAGCTAATAAAAAATGCTTAAGTTTTGAAATTTCAAATTTCAACTCTCAAATTTCAAATTTGTATTTTAAATATTTTAAAGTAATTTAAACTTGAAATTTCAAATTTTAAATTTCAAATTTCAATTTTTAAATTAAGTATTTTAAAGTAAGTTTAGTATATATGTAAATATGTCTATTAATACTACGTCACATGTCCGAAGTTATAGACACTCTACAATCTAATATGCTAAACAAACTACGAAGATATTGACAATGTTTACCTTGATATAAAAAAATCAGATTTAACAGTATTTCTTGAAACACCTTTAAAAGAAGGATTATAAGTTTGTTGAATATATTCAATAAACCAGGATGTGAAGGAAAACTATAAGGCAAACCACAAACAGAAACCATCATAGCTAAATTTTCGCGATCTCTTTCCTTATTATATTTACGTTGTGTTAGTGGACCACCGGGGTTGGAAAGATCTAATGTTCCTTGAACCATGTTAGAAGCCCCTTCCGATTGATTAACATTAATATCAACATCATTAACTTGAATTCCTTTTTTTCTATCGGCTAAAGCTTTAGCTGTTTTATATTCAATCGGCATACAAGATAACAAATGTCTATTTAAGCACCCCGTCCCACCTTGACCTCCACCTTGTTTATGTTTAAAAGGTTGCTTACACTTATTACAAATAGCAATAGAGTTTTTCTTATCTAAAGTCATAAATTGTCACACAACATAAGTTTTAGGGCGTTGATACTTCACCTTCTCCCTTGTAGGAAGAACAAGGGGGGGGGGGGGGGGAGCGACCACAATTTTTATCCGTTGG
>JAJONR010003778.1:0-40717 GCA_029582245.1 Solanum etuberosum
TATGAGTCCCACAATATTAGCACACTAACCCAAAAAAATAGCAATTAAAAAATGTGTATTATTTTCAAAATTAGTTCCTTATAGTGTTGAATCTGAAATGTATTATTGTCAAAATGTTGATTTTGATTATGGTGTAAAATTAACTTTCGATATAAAAAGGTTTGTGCCTTTGTAAAAATTTTAACGGATTTCTGTATAAAATGATACATATTAAGGTATTTTGTTGGATTAAAATATGGTGTAATACTCTTGCTAAACTGGTAGGCTACACACCAACTTCAAACCATAATTTATGTCATATAAAATACCGTTTGTTAATTATTTTGTAAGTATATATTTATCCAATTAATAATCTTATAACACAACAACACCAACATTTTATCAATATCACCTTTCAGTTCCAACACTGAAATGAAGAACACCACATTTTGAGAAATATTAATTTTCAGAATTTTAAGGATTAAAAATGAAGTACAAAGATAAAAAAAAATCATTAAATTTATCCAATTGTATAAATATAAAATTTTCTCCTTACCCTTCCTTTTAAACAAATTATGGGTAACATAGATAGACTTTTCATTACCAATGACAAGATTTTCTTTTCCATATTCACTCACCGAAGATAAAGTGAATGCATTCAACTCGAAACTTGTTCTCAAACAAGCGTTATTACTATTCTATTTATAATCGTACAAGTCAAAGAAAACATATAATTTTATCTCAAATTATAGACAATTTTGAAAAGAAAAAAATGGTTTGAAAATTAACCAAAATTCTTAATGAGAAAAGATGTAAACTTTTAAGGAGTATAATCCATAGGAAACACACAATTTTCTTTATTTTCTGATTAGAGATGATTTTGAAAAAAATAATTAAAAAAAAACAAATCAAACCCATTACCGAAAAAACATGAATGAATAACTTCTTACTCCTAGAAACTAACAATGAAATTGATAAAACTAAATTAATGATTTTACTTTCTTGAAAAGGAATAAGAGAGAGAAAAAATATCTTTAATATAGAAACGTATTCAATAATAATTATAATTGAAAATCTAAATAAATATATACCATAAATTATGGGTCCCACACACTAACCCAAGAAAATAGCTTGGAAAAATATGTAGAAACGTGTAGTATTTAATACATTGTCATATTTGTAATTAAAAACTTAATGTTGTAAATAAAAATGAATATGTTAATATAATGTAATTTAAAGTCTTAAACACAATATTCTAGTAATTTTAGTAGTTGAAGTGTGTTTTGATAAATAGTTGGTGATAGCTCAGAACAGTGAAACACATTATAGTTCAGATAGAAAAAAGGAATAACTAATACTCCCTCTGTCCTATTTTATGTGACACTTTTTACTTTTTGAGAGTCAAACAATTTAAATTTGACCGAGAATTTGCATATGAATTTATAAACTACGTAAAAAGTACTATAAGTTACAATAATTGACAATTCAAAATATTTAAAAGATTTATGAAAAAATTACGGTAAAAATAGACTTGTTTGAATCTCGAAATTCGAAAAGTGTCACATAAATTGAGATGGAGGGAGTAATTGAGTTTCGGGGTGGGGGAGTAAAGAGAGACTAGAAGAATAACTCATAAGGTGTGTTTTGATTAATAGTTGGTGATATAGTTCAAGTAAAAATAAAGAATAAATAATACTTAAAACAGAAATTCACAAAAATATGTTATTTCAAATGTATTTTTAAACATTATCTAATTAATTGATCTAAAATATTAAACATTAAACAACATATATAAGTGTGAATAAAATACCGCAATACTAGAGGTTTGAGGATCAAATCCACAACCTCCTGATGCAAAGCTTACTCCTGTTTTAAGATCTTCAACTCGCAAATGAGGGTCAAGATAAGGTGGCATTACTTCTTTAATCTCGAGTTCTTCCACTGAAATAAATTATAAATGTTGGAAGAACAATATTTTCCATCAATAAAGCCAAACGATATTTATAGTACATTTATATTTTAATTTATTTGTCTGATTTTAACTTGATATAAAATTTTAAAAAATAAATCAAATTTTAAATTTTATGATTTTAATTATCTAGTGTTTGGTCATAGATTTCTGAATATTTTTGAAAAATCAAATTTGATTTGAAGTTTTAACATATATTTGACCATAGTTTTTGAAAACTTATTTTTTTTTCTTTCTAAATACTAGTTTTAATCATGATTAATATGTCTATAATACCATTATTTTAGGGAAAAAAGCATTCTCTAGCTTTGATATGAAAATTTTATTTTCTAATTCCAATGTAAATAAAGTATGCTAAATGCATCTATTTCATATTTCAAAAAATATTTTCTTCTCAATGAAGTATTCTTAGTTTTTCAAAATCAGTATCTTATATTGTTATTAAAATCTTAATGGTTGAAAAAAGAGTGGGGATGACAATATTCATTTAGTACTCATTTTAGGCGTTGAATTGCTTAAATACACGTTGCAATGATTTTTATTTTATTTTAGGTGGAAAAATGCAATCCAGATTTATTTTCATAGACGTTTTAAAGAAGTATTGTTTCAATTGTTTTTTTTTTTTTTTTTGCTTAATTTGCAATTTTATTGTTAATTCATCAGTGAGCATATATATACTTGGACGCCTTTTTAATTGATGGCAAAATCTCGTGAGATAAAATTATTTTTTACCAAAGTAAATTTGGGTTTTTGATATTTAAATATGAAAAATTCCATAAAAATTGCCAAAGAAAGCTATAGCGAATCTCAAAAATTGTTCACCCTACTATTTAATTTCTTTTTTATTTTTAGTTTTCATTCGGTGTCCGATAGTAAGGTCGATTAAATTTAATTAATTTACACTAAAAAATTCAATATTAGGGGTAAAACAATCCTAACAAAAATGATTTCATTCTTACGAATTAAAATTTCGACTTTATAAGTAATCTGAGAATCAAAATCAAAATCCAAAAAATGACGAGAATAAGAAGAGAGACCACCACCACCACTTCATTGGTATTTACCATTATCTTTTCCTTCCTTTGTTTGAGAATTTAGACATTATAATGTAGGAATTCACGAGTGACTCACTTTGATCTAGGCATATATATTTAATTTAACAAACAAATTAAACAAAATTTCCACCCATGAACTAAACTATTTGAGAATATCTTTTTTTATACAACAATATATCTAATATATTCAAATGTAATTTCACAAATAGGATATATAGAAGGTCTAGTATACACAGATCATAGTCCTACCTTGAAAGATAGAGACTAAAGAGGTTGTCTCCAATATATCATCAACTCAAAAAAAAAAAAAGTATATCAAAGCAAATACTAAGAAAAGCATGATAAAACATTTTGACAAAATAAGAAATAATAACTGCAACAAAATAGTATGATAATTTTACTATACATACCAATCAAGTCAGAGGGAGTCTTGGCATTGGTAAACCTTCCAGTAGGTTTTCCACCCATGAAGTCCTTACCATATGGTTCCTTGATCAACGATCGAATCTCCAAAAATAAAAACAGCCTTCACAGATCCATTCTCCACCTTTCCTTCACAGCCAACAAATAACAATATTAAAAAAAACACCAAAAAAGAGGACAACATTTTAATTAACACACTTAATATTTGAGTAGTAATATTGGGGAGGGGGAGGGTTGTTTATTTATAGATAGATATATACGTTATTGACTAAATTAAGACCTTGATCAATTGGTCTTTATTAGGTTTCTTAATTTCTATATTAAGTTATATTAGGATATAGTAGTTATTAATTAATACATGTTAGAGAAAACTAATGGAGTTCATATGTCTTGGTAGAGGAAATAATCATGAAATACATGAGATAAAGGTCCTTGTCAACTAATAGCACACTATATGTGACCTTTTAAAACTTTTGCCTAGTTGTAGTCACGTTAGAAGGTGACAAAACTATAACTACATAAAAAGGTTTCTTTTTCTCATTACCTACCATGACTTTAGGTGTATTTATACGTCCATGATTTGTTTAACTTTGTGTTTTATTTCGAGAGTAAATATGTTAAATACTCTTATTTATGAAAATTTGCAACCTTTCAGAACAATCACTTAAAAAATGACGAAAAATTTAAATAAAATTGAGGAAACAAACTGAATCGGATCCGCGCTGGATCACACAGATCCGGTTGGGGTTAACTAATCTAATGATTAAATAATTAATAATTGATAATTAATTAAATTATTAAATAACTAAAAAAATTGTCGAAGTCAAGCCGAGCGATGACGGCGACGCGAGAGGGTTCTTCTTTCCAATCCTTTTAACAACATGTAGACGTGTTTCCTTATTTAAACACTTGAATTTTTCTTTCCACCACCAATAAGGGAGAAATGTTTTTCGTTTAAGCATATGAGAACACTTTATATTCCCATCCATTCATATTCCCTTTATTTTTTATTTATTCTTATTATGCCCAACAATCCCGCACATGAATGGAGAATGCCTATAATATAAAGAAATGCACGAATGAGTGTGTACTTTACAGACATGGAGTAATTGCATCTGTATAAATAGATTTTTCTTTAAACTTTTCATAGTGAACATATGTCGGAGATACTCGATCAATCAATAGATTTGATATCTTTAAATCTTCAAATTTTGGTGTATACCAAGACAACCATATATATCTCACACAATCAATCATTTACTATTTGTGGTTCTTACAGTTGTGTTCGTTTTAGTGATGAACACCTCTTGATTTCATGAGTGTATAAAGAATTAGTTGTTACAATCATTCTCTTCGGCTTGCACTTTACACTCACATGGGTGATTTCTAACCGTGTTATCGTGTAGATATACTATTTGGTCAAATTTATCAAATTTAGAAATCATTAAAATAATTTAAGCTTTATTAACTTAATAAGAATCTTTAATTCTTTCTCTTTGTTTTTAAACATTGTCTTCATCACGAGAAGGGATTGTGTTGTTTGATAATGTTGAACCGTTAGTCATAACTTTGTTTGATCTCCTAGAACCTAACTCTTGGGATCTCTAGTCTATTAGGTAGAGTTATGACTTGTCCTAAGACTTAAACTCATCTCCTTAGATAATCTTTCAACTACCTCTCTAGCTAGACCTTTTGTAAGTGGATCCAACATATTATCTCTATACTTTACATAGTCAATAGTGATAATTTCACTAGAGAGTAATTGTCTCACGGTATTATGTTTTTGTCAGATATGAAGAGATGTGTCGTTGTACATAATTTTCTATGCCCTATATATAGTTGTTTAACTATCACAATGTATGCATATAGGTCCCAGAAGGTTGGGCCAGAAAAGGAATTTATTCTAAAAAATTTCAAAGATATCCAGCTTCTTCACCGGACTTATCTAAAATAATCAATTTAAATTTCATTGTAGAGCGAGAAATATATGTCTATTTGGATGATTTTCAAGAGACTGCTACTCCACCAATGATAAATACATATCCACTTGTGGATTTTACTTCATTTGACCCGATAATCAATTTGCATCACAATATCCTTCAATCACGGTGAGATATTTATTCTAATGCAGAGCATAGTTTTGGTGTATGTTTCAGATACTCCAAAATTCATTTCATTGCCATCCATTGATTTTAATTGGAATTACTAGTGAAGTGACTCAATTTTCTAATAGCACATCTATATCTGATCGTGTACAATTTATAATATATATCAAAAATTTCAACACTGTTGCATAGTCCAATTGTGAACCACTTTCACCTTCATTCTTCTAAGATGTAAAACTTACATCAATTGGAGTCTTGACAACATTGAAATTCAAATACTTGAATTTATCAAGTACTCTTTCAATATAATGAGATTGTGATAATGCTAGACCTCGTGGAGTTTTATGAATTCTGATTCCTAAAATCAAATCAGCAACCTAAGTCCTTCATATCAAAGTTGCTAGACAACATGCGCTTCGTAGCATTTATATCATCAATATCTTTACTTATTATCAACATGTCATCAACATATAAACAAATAATGACTTCATGATTTGGAGTATTTTTAATGTAACAAATTTATTACACAGATTGATCTTAAATTCGTTTGTCAATATTGTTTGGTCAAATTTAGCATGTCATTATTTGGGTGCTTGTTTGAGCACATAGAGTGACTTAACAAGTTTACACACTTTCCTTTCTTTACCAGGAACCACAAATCTCTCAGGTTGTTCCATGTAAATTTCTTCATCTAATTCTTCATTTAAGAAGGTTTTCCTAACATTCATTTGATGGATTTCAAGACCATGTACAACCGCTAGTTCCACTAACACCCTAATAAATGTTATCCTTTTTACTGGCGAGTATGTGTCAAGTAATCGAGGCTTCTTTTTGTCTATAACTTTAGACCACAAGTCTAGCGTTATATTTGTCAATAGTGTCAACAACTTTTATTTTCTTTTAAAAATTTATTTTGATCCTAAAGGTTAATTACAAGGAGGAAGATCAATCAGTTCTCATGTATGATTATTCAAATCGATTCGATCTCATTATTGACGGCTTATTTTCAAAATGCTAACTCTAAAAAAGATATCACTGCTTTTAAATATTTGAGGCTCATTTTCAAGTAGGAATGTTACAAAATTTGGTTAAAAAAGTAGATGTCCTTTGACGTTTGCTTTGCCTTGGATCCTCTTTACTTGGCGCACTTTCTTTTGGTTCTTTCCGCGATCATTTAGATCTTTCACTTGATAAATCACGTTTAATTTTATACGAATAGATGTGTTTAAAGAATTCAACATTATTTGACTCAATTATTTCATGAACATAAATTTTGAAATTCTCATATTTGTGAACTAAAAATTGATAGGTATTGTTATTTGATGCATATCTAAGGAATATCCACATTTTATGATTCAATTTTTACTTTTTTGGATAAAGAAACTTGTACTTTTGCTAAAAACCCCACACTTTGAAATATTTCAAGTTGAATTTTTTTCCTTTTCATAGTTCATATGGAATAGATTGAGTTTTGCTGTGGGGCACCCTATTGAGAATTTGATTAGCCGTAAGTATAACTTTCTCCCATAAGCTATGCGGTAAATCAAAACTTATTAATAAAACATTTATCATCTCCTTTAATATTCGATTTTTCTTTTCTGCAATTTCATTTGATTGTGGTATGTAAAGAACATTAATTTGATGAATAATTTCATATTCAAAAGAAGATTCGTATTTCCACCCTTATCAATTCTAATCATTTTTATCTCTTTATTCAATTGATTCTCCACTTGGTTCTTGTATTTCTTAAATGTGTCAATTGTTTCTTCCTTACTATTAAGTAAATATACATAAAGCATCGAGTACATTTCTTAATAAAAGTTATAAATTTTTTTTGTCATAAGGAGATGGTATTGACTTCATATCACATACATATGTGTGAATTAAGTCTAAATTTTTTGAATTTATGTCAGTAGACTTATATGAATGTTTAACAAACTTAGATTCAACATAAATTTGACATAAAGAGAAAAGAAAAAAAATTACCCTTGAACTTGTCTCGAAAAGTCAGTTACACGCTTAAACTATCATGCCGACCTATTACACACCTTTACTATTTAAAAATAAATTTTTTTACCCCCTATAACTGACGTGATAAAAAATAAAAATAAAAAAATAAAATAAAAACGTGTTTGAACAGTAAAAAAATAAATTAAAATCTTTTTTTTACTATCACCCTACCCCCACCCCTCACCCAACACCTCTTCTTGTCCTTCTTCACAGAGAACCATCTTCTTCTTCTTGTTCTTTATTTTTTCATCATTTTTTCATACCCAATTTCTATCCACCCCACTATACCTCCACCAAAATCCTCTCCCCCCATCCCCCATCATGTCCTATTTTACTGCTTATTCGATTTCACCATTTTCATTATATTTAATTTTTCTCTTCGACTTTGTTGGTGGTTGATAAAATTGATGATTAAGTTTAAAAAATAAAATATAATGATGGATTTATTGGCTTGGGGTGACAAAGAAGCGGAAATTGAAGGTGGTGGAGAAGAAAAAAATGATATTGACAATGGTGGTAGTGATATTCGGTGGTGGTTTTGTACCTTTTGATGGTGAGGATGTAATTTTGGTGATGAGTTTGTTTATGGGTGTCAAATTTTATTGTGGATCTTTCTAATTATTGTGGGGATAATGGTGATACTATGATTTCGATGGTGGATTTGATCGTAGGTGGTGAAATTTATGGTGGCTATTTTTATTTTCATAGTGAAATATATAGATTTGGTAGTAATATGGTGGCAATGGTAGTGGTTTCATGGTGGTGTTCATTGAAGAAGAAACAATTGAATGATATAGATAATTTTAGTCAAAATTTGACATGGCATCTGATGTGGCAGTGACATGACATTGATGTGGCGCAAGTGTTATACACTTTCCATTGTGAGAGTGGTGCTACACGTCTTAGGGGGTAAAAAAATTCAGTATTTAGTAGCAGAGGTGTGTAATAGGTCACTGTATTAGTTTAAGTGTGTAACTGACTTTTCGAGATAAGTTCGGAGGTGAATTTATGCCTTTTCCCTTTATATTTATTACACTCGAACTTAGAAAATACCTTTAAGTTAATCAATCTTCACAAGATTATATAGTTGACATGTCCTAAACGAACATGTCATAAAACATTTGACTCGAATAAGTAAATAGAGGCTGGATTCTTATTAAACTTGTCAACAATCATTACATTTGACTTTAACAGAACCCACTAAGGTGGTCTTTTTCTAAGAAGATTTCGTTCTTACTTATTACAATTTTCTTACTAACAAGCACACACTTAAATTCATTTTTAATGAGTAGCCCGGCTGAAACTAAATTCCTCTTAATTGTAAAAACTTGCAGGACTTTGTTGAGAGTCAACACCTTGTCAAAATTCATCTTCAAAAGAACCTTTTCACGTCCTTCAATCTTGACTATTGCAGTATTTTCCATAAAAAAAAACTCCCAATCGAATTTAATGGGAGTGTAGCTTGTAGATGCTTCTTACATAGCAAACATGTCGAATGACGCCAAAATCAAGAAACTATTCCTTTGGGTTTCCAACCAAATTTCACTTTGATTTCATAGCACAAAGGTTATCCACATCATCCATATTTTCCACCATGTTTGCCTGACCCTTGTATTTGTTCGTGTACTTCTTCGGGACACGACAATCAGAAGCCTTGTGGTCAAATTTTTAACAATTTTAGAAATTGCCATTGAAGTTTTTTCTTAGCTTTCTACTTCTTATGTTCAATGAACTTCTTTCTTTTCCTACCTTTTGAGGGAACCACTTCAACAATATTAACTCCGATCATTGTTAAATTCTCACACAATAATTTTGTAGCTTTGTGATCCCCTTCGATTGTCTGCCTTACGATGAGATTGTTCGCAATAAATTTCCATAAGCGCTGAAAATTGACTGCAAGCAAAATAAATAAAAGAAAAATGTGATTTTTATTGATGAATCGTTGTGAGTACAATTCTGTTGTTCTCCTGATTCTTCTCTCCTAAGCTTCTCCATGATTCGAGGGCTATTTGTAGCGTATTGTTCAAATGTAGGATAATGTAGACCTCCTTGAGATGTATTTGATCTCCGAGAACGTCGGGAAGCACTTCGTAGTTTCAAGTTGATCTCCAGGAAGAACTCCGTTGATAACTCCTTCGAAGAGCTATGTAGTTGATGTTGCATCTTTCTCCAATTGCAGAATGCTTGTTGAAGGATTTTCTTCATATCCCCTTTAGAATGTCATTTACATCCCCTATTTATAGTTGTCGGGAGTGGACAAGAATGCTTATGATTGGCCAAAGGATTTCATTTTGACACTTGGCAGATTGTGATTGGTTCTTGCACTTGACTGGGACTACCACCTCATTTAGATACGTGGCGTCACCTTGTTGGTCTTGGATGCCTAGTCACTGTGACATGTGGCATGGGTTTGGGCTTCAAGGTGTAATGGACCTTGAACTTGAAGTTAATAAAAATAGACTTATTTATTTGTAAAGTCCAAATTAATCATTCAACCCAAATAAATATGGATTTAATTCAAATTTTATATGAATTACATCCAATAAAATTTGTGTGTCTACAGATGCCCCCTACTTCAGCCTTGTTGAAGCGTAGGTTTGCCTACACTTGATTGCGAGACTTGAAGCATTATGAATTCAACAATATCACTCTTAAAACATTTGCTTGACTTGGTTACTTGCGATGAAACAAGTTGCATGGTATGGTTATGTGCAACTCCATTTCGATGTGCTTCTAAGGACTTTTTTTTATTTCAATCCACCCGAGGGAAGATATAGAGAACTCTCTCGAGAGGGATACACAAATCAATGAGACAAAGTTGTATGAATTTTAAGTTCAAATAAACTTCCACCATAGACTTGAATACAAATTTAGACATCAACACTTAGAGCGCCACACAAGTCCACAAAGTTGAATTTTAAATAAAATACGAACATAGGTTGATTTGCACCTTTTTTGAAAACCTTCAACTTGGAAACAATTGGTAATTTAATAATTACACCAACTTTCCTTCATTTTCTTGATCTTGTAAGAATCATTCTTCCAATCTTAAGGATTATTGCTTTCCTTTTGAGTGCAAGCATCTTCCATTTAGATGAGGAAGAATTAATTTGATTTATTTCTTTCTATCTTACCACAACTTTCCTTGTACAAAGAATGAAAATTGTTCATAGAAAACTCTATATAAACACCTTTCATGTACAAAGGATTTGTCAAAGAATGAAAACATGGATAGCTCGATATTCTGACATGCAAACTCTGAGAATGCAACAATTATATCTGATAATATGACATTCGTAAACTGAAGCATGTATATAACTGAAATAGCTAGCCTAGCATGTGTAATTCATGAACTAAAGGAACTACATAGCTAGGGTTCTGAATTTCATGCAAGAAACTGAGCAACAACATGATAATCTGATTTGGATCAATCTAACAGCTAAAACCCAACAATTTCTAACATTCAAGAAACCCTAGGTCTAGATAATATCAAGGGAATTAAGATTCTGACTAAATTCTAGGGACCTAATGGGCGAAAGAAACCCACTAGTGAAATTCCACATACCTGGTGATGAATTTCACGGAGAAATCTTTCAATTTCGGGGCTGGAACTGAAGAAACCTTGCTGCGTTCTTGGACTAGGGCTGGTCGACTCTTTCTCCTCTTTTGCTCTGAGTTTGCTAAATTTTGGAGAATGAATTGACTAGGGTAAGTTTTAATTAAGTTACTAGGCTTAAACTGACCAAAACTACGTAGTTTAGGGGTTAAACGACGTATTTTAGGGGTCCAACGCATAAGGAAAAGACCAAAAGACCCCTGACTTAACTGCTGTCGGACCAACCGACGGACCAGACCGACGGACCATGGCTGGACCGACGGTTCGTGCTGGTCGTCCGTCGACTAGCGTCTGGGGCCAGACTTGAAGGCCACGATCCACGGACCTAGACCACGGACCGTGGTCTCACCTACGGTTCGTAGGTCCTGGCTGTAGGTCATGCCTTGGCTGAATTTTCTGGAGTTCTGGGCTAGAAATTTGGGGTCCGACCTACGTCCCTGGACCACGGACCGTGGTCTGACCTACGGTCCGTAGGTCATGGTGTAGGTATGGACTTAGAATAATTTTCTGGGCTTTTCTGGGACGGGCTCCAGGTGGTGAACCACGGACCACCAGGACGGACCGTGGGTCACCCTACGGTCCATAGGTGGTGCCCGTAGGTGGCACCTGTAGCTTCTCAAATCTGCAATCTGGTCTGTCTAGGATACGGGGTGTTACAAGTGTTGTAACACCCCAAAAATTTCTAAGTTAAGACTCGAACCATTCTTCATTTACTTGTAGGGTCATATCGGCTGATCCATAAATTACCCATATGTGTAAAGGTAAATTTTTTTAGTGTGGAAATGATTTGGATATGAATTAAGGCCACTAGAATCCCCTAGCACAAAGTAGAGTTGAAAGTTTCGTTATCGATTAAGTTTTGATGTAAGATTCTACTTGGATCAATTCAAACGACCATATCTCTTAGAATATAAAGAGTTACGTGGCCCATGACCTATCAAATTAAAGGTATTTGAATCTTCTTTTCAACGCCACCAATTTCGCGTCAATCCAATTTCTGAGTAAAAGTTATGATCATTTTAGTAAATGATACAGTGCAATGATGAATTAGCCGACGGGAAAACATTAAAAAGGGTCTTTTTTGTCTTTTTACCTCCAAGAAAACCGTAAACGAGTTTCTTGACTAATAAAAGGCTCAAAACAATCAGATTTTTATCTTTTAATCCATCATTCTCTTCTCTCTCAAACCCTATGGCAAAACCCTAAGGAAAAATCAAAGTAGAAGACTCCATTATAGATTCTTTCAATCTTTTTCAAGATTCTTTCAATCTTTTACAAGATTCTTCTTCAACGTAAGTCTTACTCCAAGAATTTCATTCTTTCCAATTCAAATTTCTCCATACAATTATGAATCACTAAAGAAAATCATAATATTGGTCATAGAGATTTCAAGAAACTAATTCAAGAATCTCAAGAAAGGTTTTCTCAATTGTTCTCCTTCAAGCTAGGGTTTCAAGACTTCTAATCAAGTTCTTCAAGATTCTTCAAGAACCTTATTTTTTCGGGTATGTAAGGCTATCATAGTATTGGACTAGTTTGTGCTCACACCCTACATCTACTTTCAAATCAGTAAAAGAGAAATCTAGGATTCTACCCCTAGATTTGAGTATTCTTGAGATAAGTTGATTTTGAGTTCTTGAATTCCTGATTCCTTTGAAATTCTATTCCTAAGTATTGAGTTTCTATATTTTTATTGAGATCCTTGAGTTAATTTGTTCATGTATATAATTCAGCATGAACCCTATTTTGAGTCATAAATCTTGATAAGTTTTTTAAAGCCAACACTTGAGTTTCAAACTGAGTTTTTGAGGAAGTAAAGATGAGTTTTGAGAAAAAGTTTAAAGGTTCTATTTCATAAAGACTTAAGAATTTCTAATGTTATTTTATTCATATATATACATATACATATGTACCTATGTTAATTATTGGACTTGAAAGATAAGTTTATAAGTGCATGTTTTCAAGAAGGTAAACACGTCTCATGTTTTGAAAAGTATTTCAAGTAATGTAAAAAGCCCATTCTTTGTAATGGGTGTATTGAGCACAAAGTTATATTAATTATTTTGGGAGTAGTATCGAGCACCGAGTTGGGCTAGTGTCTTTTATGATTCAGAAGACCCATAGAACTACGTAGCCAGCGTAGGATAGGATTACATTGATTCTTCATGCGACTCCTCACTGCCTCTGAGAAGGCCAATTAGATGGATCCATAGTCACGATATAATCCTATACCCTGGCAAAGTATAGGATGGCCCTGACAACGTGAGATGAAACGTTGTATCATTGCTAGGCTCATGTTAATGGTTGTCGGTTAGAGAAACTCCCCACAAGTAAAGTATGTTATTTTCATGTTGTTTTCCTTGTATATTTTATCGTAAAGCTTAAATGATTTTCACTTAATGTTCATGTATTGATTCAGTTGAGTTGCTTTCAGTCATCCAGTTCAGTTATTTGTTTACTCAGCCATATTACATACTCGTACATTCCATGTACTGATGTCATTCGACCTGCATCATTTCATGATGCAGATATAGATGTTAATGATTATCAACAGGCACTTCGTTGAGATCATTCTACACTCCAGTTAGCTTTGGTGAGCCTCATTGTATTCCAGAGGACTTCTAAGTTACTTTCCACTTAGTAGTTTTGAGTTATCGTGCGTCTTGTCCTGGCATCCTTCCTTAATAGTAGAGGCTTCATAGATAGATAGTTTTGGAGAGTCATTCAATTTAAGATATTTTACTTAAAACTTATGGTTCATACTAAGTATATTCAGGAAAGTTTTGAGATTCAATAAACTATTTTTAAACGTTTCTAGCAATTTGATACTTATGTATGCTTGAGTTAGTCTTCCGCTTGTAGTCAGCCATGATGAGGGTTCACTTGGGGATCAGTAATGGTTCTCGAGTGTTGGCCACGTCCAGGGTGTAGGTTCGTGTCGTGACAAACTTGGTATCAGAGCACAGAGTTCAAGTGTCCTAGGGTGTGTATGAAGCCGTGTCAAGTAGGATCTTATTTATGGTTGTGAGGGCCCCACTTCTATAAATGAGGGACTACAGATATTTAGGAAAAGTTTCCCTTCTTTCATACTCTAAATCGTGCAATAGAGTTGTGTCACAAGGAACTTACTCTAACTCGTGTATTCCTCTTATCCATTCGACTATCCCTCATACTCAAGGTAGTTGAAAAGTAAAGCCTATATCCTTATGGATGAGTTACTCTTAGCAAAAATCTTGATAAAGTCATGAGACTGCAGAGGGGCTTGAGAGAAGCCCGTAAGTGAGCTTAAGTGTTGAGATTCAAAAGAATGCGCTCTTATTTATATGAATCGTGCTTCGAGCTAAAAGCGGGACGTACTCCCAAAATATCTTCTCTAAACCTTGTTTCAATTGAGACCCTTATGCGAAAGTGTGTTTTGGAGCTTGGGTAGTATTTTCACCTGAAAAGATAGTATGAGTTATGAGATTATAAGCAGTAGTAGTAAGATTGCCCAAAGTTAGAAGAATGCATATAGAGGTTCAGTAATCTAAGAACGGGAGATAGTGATGAGGCAAGCTATGTTATTATAGTCATGCACCCAGTAGGTTATAAATGAGGAGATTTCCCTTATGGGTAGACTAATAAGTAATAATTTTGTATAGAGTTCATGATAGACGGTAGAGGAATAGTTACTAGTTAGGATGAGTTAGAGTATACTTTAACTAGAAATGAGGTTACGATGATGTGTCATTGTGTTAGTAATGATCAAGTGTAGGTGTTGAAGAGAAGAGCAGGAGTATTCATGAGGTGATAGCTCTAAGAAAGGCTTATGATCTTTAAGGGAAAGCCCATAATATTCAAAGGGTTATAGAACTAATTAGGCAATGATGTATAATGAATGGGTAAATGGTACTTAAGTTGTGAAAGAAAGTGTGACAATAAATTGTAAGTATGAAGACTGAGAGATAAAGATTGACTACTTGTCATGAGGTTTTAGTGGGCGAGTGTTTCTTAATTTGTATCTAGTAGTTGTAAGTTAGTATAGTAAGCAAGCAATCATATTGATATCCGGGTTTAGTGATAAACATTAAGCTTGAATTGGAGATGAGCATCGTGATCAAAATAATGGCAACATGAGGGCGATGATGTTAGTTTCGGATCTAATTTGGTAGACTTTACATAGAGTAGGAGAGGAGTTAAGAGGTTAGTTACAATGAAGGTGAGTGGTACAAGTATGGGATTCTAACTTTGAGGTAAGAGTCGTGAAGTGTGGCTAAGTCATTAGAGTAACAAAAGTATTAAGAGGTGTACCCGAGGTTGTATGTAACCAGATGAGGTTCTAATTAAGTTTCTTTTTTTTCCGTATGTGCCTAGATAGTATATTTGAGCTGTCAATGTGGAATAGACTTGTGTAAGCATTTTTTTCCTTAAGAGTTAAATGAAGCGGCCTGATAAGCCAATAAGAAGAGGTTAATAGAAGCATCTTAGAAAGAGGTCTCAGAAGGAGTCTTAGTACATGCTTATGGAGAGTTCAATAACCATGAGATAAGTCTTTCCCGAGTATTAGAGTAAAGCAAATGTAGACCAGCTTAGAAATAATGGAATAAATCCATAGCTTTAAAGTGACAGCCTCAGACATAAGGGGGAGATGATGAGATGAGAAACCAATTCAAGTGTTGAGGATGAGATAGTGATGTTTTTCGAATGAGTTTTAGAGGTTCATCAATCCATTCATACTCTAGCGTATTCCTCAAAGTTCAATTATTTCAACATCTTATTGACGTTTCTAATATCAGAGTTGTGTCTATGACCTATGCTCATACACTTCAGAGAGTTTCACATCTATGCTCAGTTTCTAGAATGAGGGGCAAAGACTTTAGCCCATTAACCTCGAGATTAATCCATAAAGTTGTGTATATCACTCCCATGCTATGAACCTATTCATATAAGCATTCATATCTCACAGTACGTTTAGTCTCATAAATTCATGATTTAATCTCAATGGCTAGCAACATAATGCTATGCCATGAATATTCTTATATCAGATATCTCGAATGAATCATGCTTATGATCTTTTGCCTTAAAGTCCTTTCAGTAATCCTTTTTAGTTTTGGAGAGTGGTGTTGTTGATAGTAGTTGTGTGATGATGGAGGAGAGGATTTCCATTTCTTACTGTGATAGTGGTGGTATATTTATTCCATCTAAGGTTATGAATGTGGAGGAAGAAGGAGATAAGGTTTTACAATGAGTACTAAGTCAGATTCCTGGTGGTAATGCATGAAAGTTCAGTTGGTAGAGATGATGAGAGGATGAGAGGTTTTTAGAAAGTGGGTTAGTAGAGGTCTATAGAGTGGTTAAGGTTATAATCTTGAATCTGATGTTGTTAACATGTGGACAATACGTGATACATTAGGTGTTTCGTGATATGAACTCAAGGTTAGCTGAATGTAGCGGTAAGGAGTAGTGTCCTTGGGATAAGATTTCCTACAGAGGTATAGAACCCAAATCTTGTGATTTAGATCAGAATAATCACCCTATGTTAAGTACTTTGTGATTCCGAATTAGACTTGAATAAAGTAAGAGTAACCCCTTTCCATTCTCAAACCAGCTGTCATTCGAGGATGAATGATCCCATGGGGGAGATATTGTAACACCCTGAATTTTTTTAAGTTAAGACTCAAACCATTCTTCATTTACTTTTAGGGTCATATCGGGTGATTCATAAATTACCCATATGTGTAAAGGTAAATTTTTTTAGTGAGGGAATGATTTGGATATTAATTAAGCTCACTAGAATCCCCTAGCACAAAGTAGAGTTGAAAGTTTCCTAATCGATTAAGTTTTGATGTAAGATTCTACTTGGTCAACTTCAAACGATCATATCACTTAGAATATAAAGAGTTACGTGGCCCATAACCTATCAGATTAAATGTATTTGAATCTACGTTCTAACGCCAATAATTTCGCGTCAATCCAATTTCTGAATAAAAAGTTATGACCATTTTAGTAACTGATACACTGCAGTGACGAATTAGTCGATGGGAAAACTTTAAAAAGGGTCTTTTTGTCTTTTTACCTCAAAGAAAACCCTAAACGAATTTTCTGTCTAATAAAAGGCTCAAAACAATCAAATTTTCATCTTTTAATCCATCATTCTCTTCTCTCTCAAACCCTAGGGAAAAATCCTAAGGAAAAATCAAAGTAGAAGACTCCATTCAAGATTCTTTCAATCTTTTTCAAGATACTTCTTCAAGGTAAGTCTTTATCCAAGAATTTCATTCTTTCCAACTCAAATTGCTCCATACAATTATGAATCACTAAAGAAAATCATAATACTGGCCATAGAGATTTCAAGAAACTAATTCAAGAATCTTAAGAAAAGTTTTCTTGATTGTTCTCCTTCAAGCTAGGGTTTCAAGGCTTCTAATCAAGTTCTTCTTCAAGATTCTTCAAGAACCTTGTTCTTTCAGGTATGTAAGTCTATCAAAATATTGGACTAGTTCGTCCTCACGCCCTACATCTAATTTCAAATCAGTAAAAGAGAAATCTAAGAATCTACCCCTAGATTGAGTATTATTGAGATAAGTTGATTTTGAGCTCTTGAATTCCTGATTCCTTTGAAATTCTATTCCTAAGTATTGAGTTTCTATATTTTTATTGAGATTCTTGAGTTGATTTGTTCATGTCTATAATTCAGCATGAACCCTATTTTAAGTTATAAATCTTAAGAAGTTTTTCAAAGCCAACACTTGAGTTTTAAACTGAGTTTTTGAGAAAGTAAAGATGAGTTTTGAGAAAAAGTTTAAAGGTTCTATTTCATAAAGACTTAAGATTTACTAATGTTATTTTATTCATATATATACATATACATATGTACCTATGTTAATTATTGGACTTGAAAGATAAGTTCATTAGTGCATGTTTTCAAGAAGGTAACCACGTCTCATGTTTTGAAAAGTATTTCAAGTAATGTAAGAAGCTCATTCTTTGTAATGGGTGAATTGAGCACAAAATTTTATTAATTATTTTGGGAGTAGTATCGAGCACCGAGTTGGGTTAGAGTCTTTTATGATTCGAAAGTCCCATAGAACTACGTAGCCAGCGTAGGATAGGATAGCATTGATTCTTGATGCGACTCCTCACTGCCTCTGAGAAGGCCAATTAGATGGATCCATAGTCACGATATCATTCTATACCCTGGAAAAGTATAGGATGGCCCTGGAAACGTGAGGCGAAACGTTGTATCATTGCTAGGCTCATAGTAATGATTGTCGGTTAGAGAAACTCTTCACAAGTAAAGTATCTTATTTTCATGTTGTTTTCATTGTATATTTTATTGTAAAGCTTAAATGGTTTTCACTTCATGTTTATGTATTGATTCAGTTGAGTTGCTTTCAGTCATTCAGTTCAGTTATTTATTTACTCAGCCATATTACATACTCGTACATTCCATGTACTGAAATCATTCGACCTACATCCTTTCATGATGAAGATATAGGTGTTCATGATTATCAACAGGTGCTTCGTTGAGATCATTCTACACTCTAGTTAGCTTTGGTGAGCCTCCTTGTATTCCAGAGTACTTTACAGTTACTTTCCAGTTAGTAGTTTTGAGGTGTCGTGGGTCTTTTCCCGGCATCCTTCCTTAATAGTAGAGGCTTCATAGATAGACAGTTTTGGAGAGTCATTCAGTTTCAAATATTTTACTTAAAACTTATGTTTCATACTAAGTATATTCAGCAAAGTTTTGAGATTCAATAAATTGTTTTTAAACGTTTCTATCAATTTGATGCTTATGTATGCTTGAGTTATTCTTCCGTTTGTAGTCAGCCAGGATCAGGGTTCTCTTGGAGACCAACAATGGTTCTTGAGTGCTGGCCACGTACAGGGTGTAGGCTCGGGCGTGACATGTGTGAACCGTGTACAAATAAAAAAATATGACATGTGGAATAACTTGATAACCAACTAGACATAATCAAATAATAAATCATAACTTTACTGATCGAGAAAAATAGGAGTAGATCACACTAATAACATCAGATTAGTAAACCACATTTCTTCTTGGCTCGAAGAAAGTCAATCAACTTGCCCTAATATTGGTCGTCATTACATAAGTAATATGTGGATAGAATCGAGTGTTACTCTTTTATTATTTATGATATTTAATTAGACATAAATAAAGAGTTTAATGCATAATATTCATTCATTAGAAAGCTGTGCCCCTATAAAAGATCATGTAATATATATATATATATAAAGGAGAAACATAGAGAAGGTGATGTGTGTCACGCCCCGAGCCTACACCCTGGGTGGGACTGGCACTCGAGAACCATTGTTGGCCCCAAGCAAAGCCTTGGCCTGGCTGACTACTCAGCGAAAGACTCTAAGCATTAATAAAAGAAATCAAAATGTAACTTTACTCAAGATAACTTGGAATGTTTTAGAAATAAACATTCAACTAGCCAAAGTGGCTATTCAAGTCTGGTAATCAACACAGCTGAAATAACAAGACTAAAGAAGTAATAACTAACCTTCTATGAAGCCTCTAACAACTGAGATGGACGTCGGGATAAGACCCACGACATCCAAATAATCTACAATAATAAAGCAATAAAAAGGGAATCCTTCGGAAGCAAAGAGGCTCATCAACTAACGCTGAGTACTCAACTGGATCAATGAAGCGCTGGATGCTGATCCTGGTTACCTGTATCTGCATCATAAAATGATGCAGGCCAAATGACATCAGTACATTGAATGTACGAGCATGCGAGGGGAAAACTAAACATGACATAAGCTTGAACTGAATTCTGAAAGAAACACGTACCTCAGCTTTACTCAACTCATGGATACTAAACTAAATGCATAAATAAACAACAGTAAAGATGTAGTTTATATAAAATATTTAAATAGTAGGTAGCAACTCAATGTATATCTATAATGAAGTAATATACTTCTGTGGGAGTTTCTCTAATCGACAACCATCACTATGAGCTATGTGATGATACAACGTCTCGCCCACGCTGCCAGAACTGTCCTATAACTTGTCGAGATATAAAACACCTCAACTAAGTGGATCCACTAGTCTATGCTAAAAACATTAAGCAATCATCTAAAAAGTATGACCCTTTCTACCCACGTTGGCTACATGGTTTATGGAGACTTGAGTTATTATGAACTCATCCCCATATC
The DNA here is from genome assembly GCA_029582245.1 of Solanum etuberosum. Lineage (NCBI taxonomy): Eukaryota > Viridiplantae > Streptophyta > Magnoliopsida > Solanales > Solanaceae > Solanum > Solanum etuberosum. The sequence continues at coordinate 20,326 of JAJONR010003778.1, forward strand.
GGTGCTCAATACTACTCTCAAAATATGCTCAGCTCATATGTTTAACAACATTACTTTTTCTCTGTGATTTGAGATTATTACTCAAAAACTTACCTTTTAAAAGAGATGGAACTCAAAACTACTCATGAAAACTCATTTGGAATCGGTGATTTCTCTCATCTTAAATGTGACAACATTTACTCTTTGGGAATACATAATTCCTATATAACATTTTAAAGAAAATGAACTCAGCTCTACTCTTTCTCAATCTCAATGCTTAAGTCTTAAAACAAGTTTAAAAGATTTGTAAAAGCCTTCTTAAAATGACTCGAAGAACCCTCAAGACTTGACTCTCAACTCTATCTTGAATATGATTTATGAATTCAAGGTTGTGATTTGTGATAGGAAAGATCTCGTGACGTCTAGGAGTGTTTTTAGACCGTAAAACATGAGAAACGATAAAAAAATCACTGTCTGAAAGCAAGCCCGTGACGCGGAGATGCATTTAATTATTTGGTTGTGAAATAAATTTTTGAGGTAGAGGGGTCCGCGACCTCTCCGCGATGTGGAGAGAAAAGTTCCTTTTCTGAGGAACAGGTCTGCGTCGTGGACCTGGTACCCAATTTCTGCCCGACTTTTTCCTTTATCATTTTCTAACCCCAATTTGTCTAAATTTGATTCTTTATCAATTTCTCTTTAGATTCAGATACCCAGTACATGTACACAAGAATCTACTCCTAAACAACTCTAAAGTCGACACGATTCCATCAAGAACTCAACAATCCCATCAAATCTCAAGAACGAAAGCCAATTTCAAGAACACAAATCAACATCATCAAACTTCAACTTTCTATAACAAATTTCGCTGAACTAAACATGTTTGGCGCGTGGGTGCACGAACCCAACGCTATGAAAGTCTCACATACCTCTATAGGCATCAAACCTTGGCAAAACGACTTCGATTCCGCAAGAAATCTCCAAGAACGCCTTGACTTTTCTCCTCTTCTCTCAAAGCCCTAGCGTAATTCTAAATTGAATAAACTGAACGAGCTCAGTTTAGACCCCAATTAAATTCCTAAAAACGAAATAATGTAATTGGGTAATGAAAAGACCAAAATACCCCTCTAAAATCCGGTTGAATTTCCTTATCCGTACAACCCGACTTTAAACGGGCATATCTCCCTCATACGAACTCAAAAATTAGCAAAATCAGCGGCGTTGGAAAGATAATTCAAAGACCTTTCATTTGAGATCTTGTGGTCCACCTAACTCATCATGTACCAGGAGTTATGGTCATTTGAAGTTGACCCAAAACTCATACTTAACATACTTGCCAAATTTCAGATTTTTATTCTTTCCAAAAATGGTTCTTTCTAATTCTAGCTCTTTCAAATAGCGGGGTGTTACAATGTGGCACCTCTCTATGGCCTCCATTTATATCTATCCTTTTTCTCCTTTTTTTGACCATTTTTTTCTTCATTATTTATTTATTTTATTTTTAATATCTTAAAATGTTTTCACATTCAATTACTCAACTTTTCACCTACCACTATAATATATATTTAATAGTTTTAATAAAATAAGAAATAACTACTAATAACTCACTGTAACACCCTGTAGCCTTGAGTGGGAAGTTTAGCATTGTTTGGGAGTTCCAAGTGTGTAACACCCCGTAAATTAGTAAGCTAACTAGAGCTAAACGTGTATGTTAACGTCAAGGAAGAAGGGCTAGAGCCAAGGAAAGAGGGCAAGGGCCAAGGCAAGGGGGCCAAAGCTGCCCAAAATGTGCCTAGCCACTGCCCACCATGAACACGAGGGTCTTCACGACCCGTGGTGGTGAGGCAGTGAGCCCACAATGCTCCCCCAAGGAAGGCTCCCCTTCACCACGGCCCGTGGAAGGCTCGTGGGGTCGCCTTCACCTTGTGGGGGCTTGTGTCAAGTAGCATAGCTATTGGTCAAGGAACCACGGGCACCTTCATGGGCCGTGGTGCCCTTGACGGGTCGTGATGCCTGGCACCCCACTTTAAAGTGAGAGTTATTTTAGGTAATTCCTTTTTAAGTTATTATTAAGTGAGGTCATTTTGTATAGTTTTAATACACCTATATAAGCCTTTTAAGGTCATTAACCAACCCATTCACCTCATTAAATCCCAAAACCCAAATCAATCCCAAAAGAGTTCATCTTCTCCAAGATTTTTCTCTCTAGAACTTCAAGGAAGAAGAAGAAGGAAGTTGGAGCTAGGGTTCAAGAAGCTAGGTTTTCTTCTCAAATTTGTGCGAATATTTCACTAAATTATGGTATCTCTTCATCCATGGAGTCCCTCCAAACTCAATTTCAAAACTAGTGATTTCCCCAAAAGTTAGGGTTTGACTTCAATCTCATGGGTTCCTCTCAAAAACGTTTTTAATGACTGATTTATGATGGATTATGATTGAATTGATGATTTATTGTTGATTTATGATGAAATCCCCCAAGAACCCATGAAACCTCCATATTACTCAATTATGATCTTGTGATGTGGGTTTGTTGATTATAGAAGAATGTTATGAGATTATGCTTGTAGTAATTGTGCTAATTGAATCATGTTATTATCCATGTCTAATGTAGTAATTCTAGATTTGTTGATTGAATGTGATCTATGGTCCTTGAAGGGACAATTATGAGAACTATGCATGATTATGAGATTTATGTAAATGTTTTATGAATACTTTGAGGGTAAAGTGATTATGACCATGATGTAATTGTGGTGTTGTTGAAAGGCTATTATCAGATACACACACTTATGAATGAAGTATTAATAAAGTTTCCATGATTATGATAATGATGTTGTGTTGATTGAAAGGCTATTCTCAATTATATACCTATGAATGATGATGACATGTTGTGAAAGGTTTTCTCACAATATGATGATTCTTAGGTTGAAAGGCTATTCTCACCTATTGAATCTATGAGCTATCCTATGAATGATGTTGGATTGAGTGTTGATACATTCTTCCATGAAAATGAACTCAAGTAATGTTATGATAAGTACTCCGTGGGGAATAATGCTTAGCACCGAGTGTATATTGATATGAGAAGGAAGCTCTCACGTGAGTTGAGGCGGGGTTTCTAGAAGCAATCTCTTGAGATGGATGCCCTCACGTTAGTTGAGGCGCGGTATTTAGTAGCAATCTTCTTATCCCATAACTATGTGCCCTCATAGGTTTTAGCTAGTGGATCCACCTAAGCTAAGTTAATGGTTCTACCTTAGGCAAGTAGGACACCCTTTTCGGTGTGAGTAACACTGGATTCCATGATTTGCTCACATGGTCTATGTCAGTTAAGGCTTACCCCCACTATGAATGATTATGAACTATGGCTCCTCAAGAAGCTCTACTTAGTGTGGGTGGGAGTACGGGATCTCATTCATACATTACACAAGTAGGCTTTGAGAGTAGTTATGGTGTGTTTCTGTATGTTATGAAGGTCTATAAAATGATGTGTGCTTAATGTGGTTTGTTGTTATGAGTTGCTTTCTTTGTTTATGAGTGTTACACTAAGGATGAGATCAAAGGATGGTAAGTATGATTATGGTGGCCTAAAAGTGGTACTTAGTGTGAATGGGATTATGGGATCTTATCCATGCATTGCACAAGTATGACTTAGGGTTACTTATGAGATGATTCTATTATGCTATGATGATCTATATGTTGAATATGCTTAGGGCTTATGCTTTTACGCTAATGTTCATGATGGTTCTCAAACTTGGTAAAGTGCATGCTTTTAGACTAAAATGACCTTTTTAGCATGTTTTCATGATTTTATGCATGACTATCATACTTAGTGCATTTTTGTACTAACCCATATTTTCCTACATTTTCCAAAGTGTAGGGTCCGGTTTGTAGGGCGATCTCCTTTTGGTTCAAGCTTGGATCGACTATTCACCTAGCTTGTGGTGAGTCCTCATGATTCGAGGATGGATGAGTCATTTGTAGTTCTTTTCTAGAATTTCATTTTCAGATTATGTTGAAAGGGCTGTGACCCTATTTTTGATTCAAGTATTGTAATAGATGGCTATAATGATACAAGTCCAGACTTCCGCTTGCTTTTATAAAAGGCTTTGATTGTATGGATAAAGTTTTAAAATTTCCGCATCATTTCTATTACTTTATGTTATGATATGCTAAGTTGCTTGTGTTAGGCCTTTCGGGTTCTAGTACGCCATGTTACATCTAGGGTGTACCCCTGGGTCGTGACAAACTTGGTATCAAAGCACAAGGTTTAGTATGATTCTAGGATGATGTTTCATAAGCCACGTCTAGTAGAGTCTTGTTTATAGTGTGAAGCGCGCCACATTTATGAATGATAGGCTATAAGATGTTTAGGAAACTACACTTCTATCATTACTCTTAAGTCGTGCCATAGAGTTTAAATCTATAAAGTCCCTCTCCTAATCCTTCTCTTATGTCTTCAGGATATGAATACACGAAGGGCTAACGCTAGAAGAATGGAGGGTGACAATGTGAATGAAGAAGCTCCTCAAAGTAATCAAGCTCCTCAGGCTATGTCGAATGCGGAGGTTAGGTCAGCTTTCCAAATGTTGGCCCAAGCCATGACAACTCAAGCCCAAGCCATGACAGCCCAAGCCAACAGAGAGGTGATTGCTCCCATGAACCCTAATATGAATTCCACGGCTTCTAGAGTGAGGGATTTTTCTAGAATGAACCCTCCCGAGTTTCGTAGCTCCAAAGTGGAGGAGGATCCTCAAGAATTTGTGGAAGAAGTTTATAAGATACTAGATATCCTAGGGGTGACTTCGGGAGAGTAAGTGGAGTTAGCCGCTTACCAATTGAAGAGTGTTGCTCAAGTATGGTATACACAATGGAAGAACAATAGGCCGGTAGAAGTGAGTCCCATAGACTAGGAAGCATTTAAATTGGCATTAATAGGTTCTTTCCTGAGAGATGAGGGATGCTAAGATGGAAGAGTTCATTAACCTTCGTCAAGGAGGTATGAGTGTTCAAGAGTATTCTCTAAAGCTTACTCAATTATCCAAGTATGGTTCGGCTTTGGTGGCAAATTCTAGGGACATGATGAGTAGGTATTTGACGGGTGTGTCCCGATTGGTAAGAAAAGAATGTCGTTCGGCAATGCTCCATGATAATATAGATATCTCACGCCTTATGGTGTATGCTCAACAAATAAAGGATGAGAAACTCCAAGAATAGAATAGGGAAGTGAAAAGACCAAGGACTGGTGATGGGAACTTCTCTAATGCTAGGTCCGATGAACAAGGTCATCTAAGGTTTAAAAAGAGGTCCTCCAACCAAGATTCCTCCAATGCTTCCCCAAGGTCAACAAGGATAGGGTGTCTAACCCTAAATCTCAAGGAAGAAATAGATGCGGTTCTTCTTTTAAGAGATCTACATGTGCCAAATGTGGAAAAGAACATGCGGGTAAGTGCCTAGCCTGCACATATGATTGCTTTGGATGTGGAAAGAGAGGTCACAAGATGAGGGATTTCCCGATGCTCATGGCTAAAGGAAGAGAGGCCAAGCAAGCTCCTACTAATGGTCAGGATCCCAATGCTCCAAATTATGGTCGCTTCTATGCACTCCGGTCTAGAAAGGACCAAGAAGGCTCTCTGGATGAAGGCACCGGTATGTTGATAGTTCCATATAAATGTCAATGTTTTATTAGATCCCGATGGTACTTGTTAGACTTTGATGTTCTCCTAGGTAGGGTTGGGATGCATTGTTGTTAGACCTCTATTGATTTAGAACCCGGTATGGTTATTATGAGTTTTAGGTTATGACTTTGGGATTGCTTGAAATAAGGGGTACTTGAGGAATTAGTAGGGGCTTCCCCCCCCCCCAAAAGGGGGAGATGGTGTGCTTAGAAAACAAGATTGTTGAGAGTCCCGATATCCTCATCTCTTTCTTCTATTCCTATTCTAGCTTGAGACAAAGAGTTCTTTGTGGCTTGTTTTATGTTTTGGAGTCATATGTGTTTTAGAAATCTCCATGATCTCCTTATGTGATTCATGTTCTTGAGAAGTTCATGATTAGTAAGAAAATGAGTTTGCATGATTTATGTGTTCCTCATGTTGTTGTGCATTTAGTATGAGTTGTCTATATGTTTCATGAGATGAATTGTAAAACATGCTTTAGTATGCTTTTGAGGGTAATTGCATAATTGGCTTTATGTTATTAAGTTTAGCATGCTTTTAGTTGGAGAAGGTAGTTCCTCCTATGAACATGTGAAATGTTGAAGTTTTCATGCATAATGGGTTGTTAGATGTAGTTCTTACTTCCTTATGTTGCATTGATCATGTTTGAGATGGAGTTGATATTTCCTCCTTTAAATTGTGCATTATTTTGATGTTTCATGTATGATGGCCTGCTAGTTTTGAGTCTTTAATTCCGTAAGGTGTGTTGATCGTCATTCGAGGATGAATTTTTCCAAGGGGGAGATAATGTAACACTCCGAAAATTAGTAGGCTAACTAGAGCTAAACGTGTAGGTTAACGTCAAGAAAGAAGGGCTAGAGCCAAGGAAAGAGGGTAAGGGAGCCAAGGCTGCCCAAATGTGCCTAGCCACTGCCCACCATGACCACGAGGGTCTTCATGACCCGTGGTGCCACCCGTGGTGGTGAGGCAGTGAGCCCATAATGCTGCCCCAAGGAAGGCTCCCCTTCACGAGCCACTTCACGGCCCGTGGGAAGGCTCGTGGGGTTGCCTTCACCTTGTGGGGGCTTGTGTCAAGTAGCATAGCTACTGGTCAAGGGACCACGGGCACCTTCACGGGCCGTGGTGCCCTTGACGGGTCGTGAGCTTGGTCGTGAGGCCTGGCACCCCACTTTAAAGTGGGGATTAATTTAGGTAATTCCTTTTTAAGTTATTATTAAGTTAGGTCGTTTTGTATAGTTTTAATACACCTATATAAGCCTTTAAAAGTCATTAACCAACCCATTCACCTCATTAAATCCCAAAACCCAAATCAATCCCAAAAGAATTCATCTTCTCCAAAATTTCTCTCTCTAAAACTTCAAGGAAGAAGAAGAAGGAAGTTGGAGCTAGGGTTCAAGAATCTAGGTTTTCTTCTCAAATTAGTGGGAATTCTTCACTAAGGTATGGTAGTTCTTCATCCATGGATAGAATCCATCCATGGAGTCCCTCTAAACTCAATTTCAAAACTAGTGATTTCCCCAAAAGTTAGGGTTTGACTTCAATCTCATGGGGTCCTCTCAAAAATGTTTTTAATGATTGATTTATGATGGATTATAATAGAATTGATGATTTATTGTTGATTTATGATGAAATCCCCAAAAACCCATGAAACCCCCATATTACTCAATTATGATCTTGTGATGTGGGTTTGTTGATTATAGAAGAATATTATGAGATTATGCTTGTAGTAATTGTGCTAATTGAATCATGTTATTATCCATGTCTAATGTAGTAATTCTAGATGTGTTGATTGAATGTGATCTACGGTCCTTGAAGGACAAATTATGAGAATTATGCATGATTATGAGATTTATGTACATGCTTTATGAATACTTTGAGGGTAAAGTGATTATGAACAATTTAGACTATTCAACGTAACAAATTTTAAGCTTCCCCAAAAAATACTGGAAACTTTCACTCACCTCATAAAATTCAACTCTGCCTGTTTCAAGATGCCGTCGGCAGCCGGCGTTGTTGCGAATTCCAATCGAGTTCCATTTGGTAATTCTATGGTTATCCCTACTGCCGGTGCTCCAGTAATTCAACCACGATGTAATTGTGGTGTTGTTGAAAGGTTATACTCACACACACTTATGAATGAAGTATGAATGAATTTTCTATGATTATGATAATGATGTTATGTTGATTGAAAGGCTATTCTCAATTATACACATATGAATGATGATGACATGTTGTGAAAGGTTTCCTCAAAATATGATTATTCTTAGGTTGAAAGGCTATTTTTACCTATTGAATCTATGAGCTATCCTATGAATGATGTTGGATTGAGTGTTGATACATTCTTCCATGAAAATCAACTCAAGTAATGTTATGATAAGTACTCCGTGGGGAATAATGCTTAGCACCGACTGGATATTGATATGAGAAGGATGCCCTCACGTGAGTTGAGGCGTGGTTTCTATAAGCAATCTCTTGAGATGGTTACCCTCACGTGAGTTGTGGCGGGGGTATCTAGTAGCAATCTCCTTATCCCATAACTATGCGCCCTCATATGTTTTAGCTAGTGGATCCACCTAAGCTAAGTTAATGGTTCTACCTTAGGCAAGTAGGACACCCTTTTCGGTGTGGGTAACACCGGATTCCATGATTTGCTCACATGGTCTATGTGGTTAAGGCTTACCCCCACTATGAATGATTATGAACTATGGCTCCTCAAGAAGCTCTACTTAGTGTGGGTGGGAGTACGGGATCTTATTCATACATTGCACAAGTAGGCTTTGAGAGTAGTTATGGTGTGTTTCTTTTATGTTATGAAGGTCTATAAAATGATGTGTGCTTAATGTGGTTTGTTGCTATGAGTTGCTTTCCTTGTTTTTGAGTGTTAAACTAAGGATGAGATCAAAGGATGGTAAGTATGATTATGGTAGCCTAAAAGTGGTATTTAGCGTGGATGAGATTATGGAATCTTATCCATGCATTGCACAAGTATGACTTAGGGTTACTTATGAGATGGTTCTATTGTGCTATGATGATCTATATGTTGAATACGCTTATGACTTATGCTTTTACACTAATGTTCATAATGGTTCTCAAACTTGGTAAAGTGCATGCTTTTCAACTAAAATGTCCTTTTTAGCTTGTTTTCATGATTTTATGTATGGCTATCATACTTAGTGCATTTTTTTACTAACCCATATTTTCTTACATTTTCCAAAGTGTAGGGTCCGGTTCTTAAGGCGATCTCCTTTTGATTCAAGCTTGGATCGACTATTCTCCTAGCTTGTGGTGAGTCCTCATGATTCGAGGACGGATGAGTCATTTGTAGTTCCTTTCTAGTATTTCATTTTTGGATTATGTTGAAAGGGCTATGACCCTATTTTTGATTCAAGTATTGTAATAGATGGCTATAATGAGACAAGTTCAGACTTCCCCTTGGTTTTATAAAAGACTTCGATTGTATGGATAAAGTTTTAAAATTTCCGCATCATTTCTATTGCTTTATGTTATGATATGCTAAGTGGTTTGTGTTAGGCTCTCCGGGGTCTAGTACACCATGTTACATCTAGGGTGTACCCCTGGGTCATGACAAACTTTGTATCAGAGCACAAGGTTTAGAATGATTCTAGGATGATGTCTCATAAGCCACGTCTTGTAGAGTCTTGTTCATAGTGTGAAGCACGCCACATTTATGATTGAGAGCCTATAAGATGTTTAGGAAACTACACTTCTTTCATTACTCTTAAGTCGTGCCATAGAGTTTAACTCTATAAAGTCCCTCTCCTAATCTTTCTCTTGTGTCTTCAGGATATGAATACACGAAGGGCTAACGCTAGAAAAATGGAGGGTGACAATGTGAATGAAGAAGCTCCTCAAGGTAATCAAGCTCCTCAGGCTCTGATTAATCCTTTGGCTATGTCGAATGCGGAGGTTAGGTCGGCTTTCCAAATATTGGCCCAAGCCATGATAACTCAAGCCCAAGCCAATAGAGAGGTGATTTCTCCCATGAACTCTAATATGAATTCCACGGTTTCTAGAGTGAGGGATTTTGCTAGAATGAAACCTCCCGAGTTTCATGGCTCCAAAGTGGAGCCAAAGTGGAGGAGGATCCTCAAGAATTTATGGAAGAAGTTTATAAGATACTAGATATCATGGGTGTGACTTCGGGAGAAAAAGCAGAGTTAGCCGCTGGCCAATTGAAGAGTGTTGCTCAAGTATGGTATACACAATGGAAGAATAATAGGCCGGTAGAAGCAGGTCCCATAGAGTGGGAAGCATTTAAATTGGCATTTCTTAATAGGTTATTTCCCCGAGAGTTGAGGGAAGCTAAGGTGGAAGAGTTCATTAACCTTCGTCAAGGAGGTATGAGTGTTCAAGAGGATTCTCTAAAGTTTACTCAATTGTCCAAGTATGCTCCGGCTTTAGTGGCGGATTCTAGGGACATGATGAGTAGGTATTTGACGGGTGTGTCCCGATTGGTAAGAAAAGAATGTCGTTCGGCAATGCTCCATGATAATATGGATATCTCACGTCTTATGGTGTATTCTGAACAAATGGAGGATGAGAAACTCCAAGACAAGAATAGGGAAGTGAAAAGACCAAGGACCGGTGATGGGAACTTCTCCAATGCTAGGTCCGATGAACAAGGTCAACCAAGGTTCAAAAAGAGGTCCTCCAACCAAGATTCCTCCAATGCTTCCCCAAGGGTCAACAAGGATAGGGTGTCCAACCCTAAATCTCAAGGAGGAAATGGAGGCGGTTCTTCTTTTGAGAGATTTACATGTGCCAAATGTGGAAAAGAACATGTGGGTAAGTGCCTAGCCGGCACATATGGTTGCTTTAGGTGTGGAAAGAGAGGTCACAAGATGAGGGATTGCCCGATGCTCATGGCCAAAGGAAGAGAGGCTAAGCAAGCTCCTCCTAGTGGTATGGATCCCAATGTTCCAAATTATGGTCGCTTCTATGCACTCCGGTCTAGAAAGGACCAAGAAGGTTCTCCGGATGAAGGCACCGGTATGTTGATAGTTCCATATAAATGTAAATGTTTTATTAGATCCCGATGCTACTTGTTATACTTTGATGTTATCCTTGGTAGGGTTGGGATGCATTGTTGTTAGACCTCTATTGATTTAGAACCTGATATGGTTATTATGAGTTTTCGATTATGACTTTGGGATTGGTTGAAAGAAGTGGTACTTGAGGAATTAGTAGGGGCTTCCCCTTCCTTCAAAGGGGGAGATGGTGTGCTTAGAAAATAAGATTGTTGAGAGTCCCGATATCCTCATCTCTTTCTCCTATTTCTATTCTAGCTTGAGACAAAGAGTTCCTTGTGGCTTGTTTTATGTTTTGGAGTCATGTGTGTTTTAGAAATCTCCATGATATCCTTATGTGATGCATGTTCTTGAGAAGTTCATGATTATTAAGAAAATGAGTTTGCATGATTTATGTGTTCCTCATGTTGTTGTGCATTTAGTATGAGTTGCCTATATGCTTCATTAGATGAATTGTCAAACATGGTTTAGTATGCTTCTGAGAGTAATTGCATAATTGGCTTTATGTTATTAAGTTGAGCATGTTTTTAGTTGGAGAAGGTAGTTCCTCCAATGAACATGTGAAATGTTGAAGTTTTCATGCATAATGGGTTGTTAGATGTAGTTCCTACTTCCTTATGTTGCATTGATCATGTTTGAGATGGAGTTGATGTTTCCTCCTTTAAATTGTGCATTATTTTGATGTTTCATGCATGATGGGCTGCTAGTTTTGAGTCTTTAATTCTGTAAGGTGTCTAGATCATCATTCGAGGATGAATGTTCCCAAGGGGGAGATAATGTAACACCCCGGAAATTAGTAGGCTAACTAGAGTTAAACGTGTAGGTTAACGTCAAGGAAAAATGGCTAGAGCCAAGGAAAGAGGGCAAGGGCCAAGGCAAGGGGGCCAAGGCTGCCCAAAATGTGCCTAGCCACTGACCACCATGACCACGAGGGTCTTCACAACCCATGGTGGCCACCACGACCCGTGGTACCACCCGTGGTGCCACTCGTGGTGGTGAGGCAGTGAGCCCAAAATGCTTCCCCAAGGAATGGCTCCCCTTCACGAGCCACTTCACGGCCCGTGGGAAGGCTCGTGGGGTTTCCTTCACCTTATTGGGGCTTGTGTCAAGTAGCATAGCTACTGGTCAAGGGACTACATGCACCTTCACTGTTACGACCCAGGGGTACCCCCTAGATGTAACACGGCGTACTCGATCACGAAGGGTTTCATGCAAGCCCTTAGCATATCATGACATAAGATAAATAGTAATAATGCGAAATTTAAAACTTTTCTTTACAATCGAAGTCTTTCATAAAAGAAAATGGAAGTCTAGACATTGTCTCAAGTATCCATCTAATACAATCGAAGCATCAAATAGGGTCACTGCACTTTTACAACATAGTCTCAAAAATAGAATGTGAGAAAGAAACTAGAAAGAAACATCTTCCGTTCTCGAACCATGAGGACTCACCAAAAGCGTGGAGAATAGTCGATCCAAGCTTTGACCAAGAAGGAAGCACACCTCAACAACCAGGTCCTACACTTATAGAAAAATGTAGAAAATATGGGTTAGTACAAAAATACACTAAGTATGATAGCCATGCATAAAATCCTTGAAACATGCTAAAAAGGGACATTTTATTTAAAATCATGCACTTTATCAAGTTTAAGAATCATCATGAGCATTAGTGTAAAAACACAAGTCAAACCATTTCATAAGTAACCCTAAGCTATACTTGTGCAATGCATAGATAAGATCCCATAATCCTATATAATACTAAGTACCACTTTTAGGCCACCCTAATCATACATATCATGCTTTTGACCTCATCATAGCCAATACTCATAGACAAGGAAACATTCATGTTCATAAACTCATATCAAGGAAGTCACTCATAGCAACAATCCACATCATGCATGCATAATTCATATATCTTCATAGCATAAGAGAACCACACCACAACCACTCTCAAAGTCTACTTGTGTAATGCATGAATGAAGTCCCATACCCCCACTCACACTAAGTAGAACTTCTTGAGAAGCCATAAGTCGTAGTTCATGTTCATATTCTTGTCATTGTTCATATTCATGTTCTTGTCACAATTCATATTCATGTCATGTAGGGAAATTGCCTTAACCGACATAGACCATGTGAGCTACATGGAATCCGGTGTCATGCACCCACACCGAAAGAGGTATCCTACTTGCCTAAGGTAGAACTAGACTTTGTTAGCTTAGGTGGATCCACTAGCAAAAGAACTATGTGGGCACATAGTTATGGGATAGGGAGATTGCTTCTAGAAACTCGGACTTCTGACGTAAAAGGTTTCCATCTCATGAGATAACTGGTTTGGGAACCCGAACTAACTGACGTATAAGGAACCCATTTGGAAAGCCGGACTAACTGACGTAAAAGCTTTCATCTCATCTTCATATCTACTCGGTGCTACGCATAATTCCCATTAAGTTCATGTTAAGTCTTATCTTAAGTTCATACTTATGGAAGAATTCCCTAGAATTCAATCCAACATGATATCATGATAGCTCATAGATTCAATAGGTGAGAAAAGCCTTTCAACCTTAGAATCATTATTATGTGAGTAAACCTTTCACATCATGTTCATAGTGTGTTCATGAGAATAGCCTTTCAATCAACACAACAAGATTATCATAGTCCTAAACATTTCATACATAGTCATGTGTAAGGGTATAGGGGAGAATGACCTTTCAATAATACCACAATTACACCATAGTCATAGGATCTTCACTCTCAAAGTGAAGCTTTAAGCACATGCATAATTCTCATAATCATGTACAATTCTCATAATTTTCCCTTCAAGGACCATGAATCATATTCAACCCAAACATCTATAATTTCTACATTAGATATGGATAATAACATGATACAATTAACTCAATCATTCTAAGCATAATCTCTTCACATGCTTCTACAATCAATCAACCCACATCATGAGATCACAATTTAGTAATATGGGGAATTCATGGGTTCATGGGGGGATTTCATCATAAATCATCAATTCAATCATAATCAAACATAAATCAATCATTGAAAACGTTTTTGAAAAGAACCCATTACTTGGAGTAAAACCCTAGCTTTTTGGGGGAAATCCAAGTTGTGAAATTGTGTTTTGAAGGGACTCTATGGGTGGAGGCTACCCATATATGAAAAGCTACCATACCTCAATGAAGAATCCACACGAAATTGATTGGAAAAGGCCTCTACTTCAAACCCTAGCTTGATTTTCTTCTTCTTCTTCTTTGGAGTTCTAGAGAGAAGATTTTGGGGAAGATGGGTTTTGATTTGGGAAGTTGGTAGTTATGATTTAGATGACTTAGTTTAGGGGCTTAAAGCACTTATATAGTTAGTCTAAAATAATACAAAACGACGTCACTTAATAGTTAATTAAAATGGAAGACCCTAAACTACCCCTCAACTAACTCCCAAAACTACCTTCCATGTGTGACCCACGATCCCCTCACCTACGGACCGTGGTTGGACCTACGGCCCATGCTGGTGAAGCGTGGGTCGGGGTTCTAGGACTTGAAATGGGGGGCTTGACCTACGGATGCGAGCCACATGGCATGGACCAATCCACGATGCGTGGGTCCTGCTCATGGCTACTGCCTTAGGTAGATTCTAAGGAGGCCTCACCCACGCTGCCCCCCTACGGGGCGTGGGTTAACCCACGAGGCATGGATGCCCTCCGTGGGTCACTGTCTGGTAGCCTTTTAGGTCTTTTACTCAAGGACCCATGGTTGGTCCTTGGGGTTTAGGCTTTGACGTTCTAACACGAACACATGAATTTTAAGGTACGAGAGGGTACATTCAAGGTTGTAACCCTAACGTCGAGCTCTAGCTAAGCCTACTAGTTCTGGAGTGTTACATTATCTCCCCCTTGGGAACTTTCATCCTCAAATGACAATCTAGACACCCTACAGAATTAAAGACTCAAGACTAGCAGCCCATCATGCGTGAAATATCAAAATAATGCACCCTTCAAAGGAGAAAACTTCTACTGCATCTCAATCTCAATCAATGCAACACAAGGAAGTAGGAACTACATCTACCAACCCATTATGCATGAAATTCAAAATTTCTCATGTTCATAGGAGGAACTACCTTCTCCAACAAAAGCATTCTCAACACAACATTATGGAGCCACTATGTCATTTCATCAAAAGCCTAATAAAGCATGTTCATTATCTCATCTCATGAAGTCAAATATGTAACATCATACTAATATGCACAACAACATGAGGGACACATAAACAAAAACTCATTTTATACTTAAACATGAATTCTCTCAAGAACAAGCGTATCATAAGAAAATCATAAAGAACACATATAGCACACATGACTCCCAAAACTCCAAACTTTAGAGGAACTAATTACCTCAAGCTTGGATAAGAGTATGAGGTAAAATATGAGGATAGCGGGACTTCATATCGGCCTCGCCCTCCCAAGTAGCACCCTCAACTAGATGATTCCTCCATAAAACCTTTACGGAAGCTATTTCCCTGTTTCTCAACCTTTTAACTTGACGGTCTAAGATTTCCACTGGAATCTCTTCATATGAAAGACTCTCATCAACCCCCAACCCTTCTAAGGGGATAATGGATACCGGATCTCCAATGCACTTCTTAAGCATGGAAACATGAAATACCGGATGAACCTGAGCCAATTCATTTGGCAAGTCTAACTCATAGGTAATTTCCCCAATACGCTTCAAAATTTGATATGGGCCCACATACCGGGGACTAAGTTTTCCTTTCTTGCCAAACCTCATCACACCTTTCATAGGTGAGATTTTCAAATAGACCCAATCATGAACTTCGAATTCTAGATCCCTTCTTCTAACATCGGCATAAGACTTTTGCCGACTTTGGGCTGTCCACAACCTCTCTCTAATGAGTCGTACTTTCTCAATGGCCTCATAAACTAATTTGGGACCAATTAGAGAAATTTCGCCTACTTCAAACCAACCAACTGAAGACCTACATCTTCTACCATACAAGGCTTCAAAAGGAGCCATGGCGATACTTGAGTGGTAACTATTATTGTAGGCAAACTCTATTAATGGCAAATATTCATTCCAATTACCCTTGAAGTCTATAACACATGCCCTCAACATATCTTCTAGTGTTTGGATGGTGCGCTCCTCTTTCCTATCGGTTTGGGGATAAAAAGTAGTGCTAAGCTTAACCTTAGTACCAAGCCCTTTTCGGAATGACTTCCAAAAGTGTGAAGTAAATTGAGTACCCCGATTCGAAATAATAGATAAAGGAACCCCATGCAACTTCACTATCTCTTTGATATACAACTTGGCATAGTCTTCCGCCGTAAAAGAAACCTTGACGGGAATGAAGTGGGCTGATTTTGTCATCCGATCTATAATGACCCAAATAGAATCATGTTGCCTTCGGGTACGAGGCAAACCCACAATAAAGTCCATATTCACATCTTCCCACTTCCAAGTGGGAATCTCTATATCTTGGGACAAACCTCCCGGCCTTCGGTGCTCAGCCTTAACTTGTTGACAATTCAGACATTTGGCTATGAATCCCGCAATATCTCTCTTCATACAATTCCACCAATAGACTATCCGTAGATCACGGTACGTCTTTGTGGCTCCCAAATGAATAGAATATCGAGAACCATGAGCTTCTTCCAAAACTTTCTCTCTCAAGCTATCAACATCCGGAACACATAATCAACCTTGGTACTTAAGCGCCCCATCTCCCCTTTGGGAGAAAGCCTCTACGAACTTCCGGAGTACTGACACTTTCAACTCAACTAATATAGGGTCAAGGTCTTGCTTTGCCTTCACATCCATCACAAAGGACGATTCGGAACCATTGTGGATCATGACACCACCCTTGGTGGAATCCACTAGTTGAACACCTAGCCGGGCCAACCTATGCACATCACGAATCAATTCCTTCTTCTCATCCTCTACATGAGCCACACTACCCATGGAAAACCTACTAAGAGCATCCGCCACCGCATTAGCTTTGCCGGGGTGGTAAAGGACACTCATGTCATAGTCCTTCAATAACTCTAACCACCTTTTTTGCCAAAGGTTCAAGTCTTTTTGACTAAAAACATATTGAAGACTCTTGTGATCGGTGAAAACATTCACATGTACCCCATATAGATAATGCCTCCATATTTTTAAGGCAAACACAACCGCCGCTAATTCGAGATCATGGGTCGGATAGTTCTTCTCATGAACTTTTAGTTGTCTTGAAGCATAGGCAATCACTTTACCACTTTGCATAAGCAAACATCCCAACCCCACTCTAGAGGCATCACAATACACCACAAAACTATATGGACCCTCCGGCAAGGTCAATACCAGAGCGGAAGTAAGTCTATCCTTCAATTCTTCAAAACATTTCTCACAACTTTCCGACCACACAAACTTAGCCTTCTTTTGAGTCAAAGCCGTCAAAGGAGAAGCAATGGAGGAGAACCCCTCAACAAACCTTCTATAATAACCGGCCAAACCCAAAAAGCTTCTAATGTCGGAGGGAGTAAGAGGTCTAGGCCAACTCTTGACCGCATCCGTCTTCTTAAGATCTACCTCAATACCCTTGCTTGACACGATGTGACCAAGGAATGCTACGGACCTTAACCAAAACTCGCACTTGCTAAACTTCGCGAAAAGTTGGTGGTCCTTAAGAACCTGTAATACAACCCTTAAATGGTCAACATGCTCATCCTTACTCCTTGAATAGATCAAAATGTCATCGATGAACACTATCACAAACATATCGAGATATTGTCAGAATACCCTATTCATTAAGTCCATGAATGCCAACGGAGCGTTAGTCAAACCAAAGGACATTATAGGAACTTATAGTGACCATATCTTGTTCGGAAAGCCATCTTGGGAATATCAACCCCTCTCACCCTCAATTGGTGGTAACCCAAACGGAGATCAATCTTGGAGAAATAATTAGCCCCTTGAAGTTGATCAAACAAGTCATCAATTTTCAGAAGAGGATATTTGTTCTTAATGGTCACTTTGTTCAATTGGCGAGAATCGATGCACATTCTAATAGACCCATCTTTCTTTCTAACAAACAACACCTGAGCACTCCATGGAGAGATACTTGGTTGAATAAAACCCTTGTCTAGCAAATCCTTTAGTTGCTCTTTCAACTTCTTTAACTCCATCGGAGCCATTCTATAAGGAGGAATAGAGATAGGTTGCGTATCCGGAACAAGGTCAATTCCAAAGTCTATTTCCCACTCGGGAGGGATACCGGGAAATTCATCAGGAAAAACTTTCAGAAACTCATTCACTACAGGAACCGACTCTAGATGAGGGGTTTCAGATTCAACATCCTTCACCCTGACAAGATGATAAATGCACCCTTTGGAGATCATCTTTCTAGCTTTAAGACAAGAAACAAATTGACCTCTAGGCATAGAATTTCCCTCCTTCCACTCTAAAATAGGCTCATTCGAAAATTGAAATTTAACCACCCAAGTTCTACAATCAATAGAGGCATAACATGCATGCAACCAATCCATACCAAGAATCACATCAAAATCTAACATGTCGAGTTCTACTAAGTCAACAAGAGTAACTCTATGGGACAATGAAATGGGACATCTCCTATAGACCCTCTTAGCCACCACGGAATCACCAACTGGGGTAGAAACCAAAAAATGCTCTAATAACTCTTTCGGAGGAACATAAAACCTCATCGCCACATAAGGCGTTACAAAAGATAAAGTAGCATCGGGATCTAATAAAGCATACACATCAATAAGAAAAACTTTTAACATACCGGTAACCACATCCGGGGAGCTCTCTTGGTCACCTTGGGTTTGAAGAGCATAAAAGCAATTTTTCTTGGGAGCATCGGAATTTGAACTGTTAGGAGGAACTTGCTTGCCCTCTCTTCCTGGAACTTTAAGCATGGGACAATCCCTCATCAAATGACCACTTTTCCCACAACTATAGCAACCATCCGTGCCAACTAGGCACTTGCCATTATGTTTCTTACCGCACTTAGTACAAGTAGGCCTAGCCATAGAAGATCCACCACTATTGCCTCCTTGAGGCTTAGGGTTAGGCACCCTATATTTGTTGACCCTTGGAGCACTAGAGGAGCCTCGGTTGGAGAACCTTTCCTTGAACCTTGGTCTCTCTTGACCCTCGGACTTACTCTTGGAAAAATTTCCATCATCGGTCCTTGCTCTTTTTGCCTCTCTATTCTTTTTCCTGAGTCTTGACTCCTCAACTTGTTGAGCATACACCATTAGATGTGAGATATCCATATTATCATGGAGCATTGCCGCACTATACTCTTCTTCAATCAAGTCGGACACACCTATCAAAAACCTACTCATTTCATCCCTCGGATTCGACACCAAAGATGGGGCATACTTGGACAATTGAGTGAATTTTAGGGAATACTCTTTCACGCTCATACTTCCTTGACAAAGATTGATGAACTCTTCAACCTTAGCCTCCCTCAACTCTCGGGGAAAGTATCTAGCAAGAAATGTCGATTTGAACACTTTCCAATCTATGGGACCTGCTCCTACCGGCCTATTGTTCTTCCACTAAGTATACCAAACTTGAGCAACACTCTTCAATTGGTAAGCGGCTAGTTCCGTTTTCTCTACCGAAGTCACCCCCATAATGTCAAGTATCTTGAAAAACTCTTCTACAAACTCATGAGGATCTTCTCCCCTTTTTGAGCCATGGAATTCGGGAGGATTCATTCTAGAAAAATCAAGAATCCTTGAAGCGGCCGTATTTATATTGGGATTAGCCGAAACAACAACTTCCCTATTAGCTTGGGCCGTCATGGCTTGGGCTTGAGTTGTCATGGCTTGAGTCAATATTTGGAGAGCCAACCTAATTTCCACATTTGTCATAGCCGCCGGACGGGGCTTGAGGATCTTGAGGAGGAACTCCTTGATCCACATTCTCTTCTTCCACCCTTCTAGTGTTAGCCCTTCGTGTATTCATATCCTGAAGATACACAAGAGAAGGATTAGAAGGAAGACCTTATAGAGTTAAACTCTATCGCACGACTCAAGAGTAATGAAAGAAGTGAAATTTCCTAAACATCTTATAGCCTCTTATTCATAAATGTGGCACGCTTCACACTCATGACCAAGACTCTACTAGACATGGCTTATGAGACATCACCCTAGAATCATTCTAAACCTTGTACTCTGATACCAAGTTTGTCACGACCCAGGGGTACCCCCTAGATGTAACACGGCGTACTCGACCCCCAAGGGTTTCATACAAGCCCTTAGCATATCATGACATAAGATAAATAAAAATGATGCGGAATTTAAAACTTTTCTTAACAATCGTAGTCTTTCATAAAAGCAAATGGAAGTCTAGACATTTTCTCAAGTAGTCATCTAATACAATCGAAGTATCAATTAGGGTCACAGCCCTTTTACAACATAGTCTCAAAAATAGAATGTGAGAAAGAAACTAGAAAGAAACATCTTCCATCCCCGAACCATGAGGACTCACCAAAAGCGTGGAGAATAGTCGATCCAAGCTTTGACCAAGAAGGAAGCACACCTCAACAACCGGGTCCTACACTTCTAGAAAAATGTAGAAAATATGGGTTAGTACAAAAATGCACTAAGTATGATAGCCATGCATAAAATCCTTGAAACAAGCTAAAAATGGACTTTTTTTTTTTT
>JAJONR010003779.1:0-48846 GCA_029582245.1 Solanum etuberosum
GGTAAGGAAAATACCAAAATACCCCTCACTATTTTCGGGTAACTTTCCTTATTTGGACAGCCTAACTTCAAAAGGGCATAACTCACTCATCCGAACTCGAAATTTAGCAAACTCGGCGGCGTTGGAAAGATAATTCAAAGACCTTTCATTAGCTATCTTGTAGCCCACCTAACTCATCCTGTACTGAGAGTTATGATCATTTGAAGTTGACCCAAAACTCATAACTTAAACATAATTCCAATTTAGTTCTTTTTGGAACTCAAGGTGATACATCTAGTGACCTTAACACTTAAGAAATTTTAAATTCCTCGGTAAAATCCTACTCACAACGAAGGATGGTTCGAGTCTTAGCTCAAAAAATTTCTGGGGTGTTACACTTTGAAACCCTGCTTGAAGGAGAACAATCAAGAAAACATTTCTTGAGATTCTTGAATTAGTTTCTTGAAATCTCTATGACCAAGAATTATGATTTTCATTAGTGATTCATAATTGTACGAAGGAATTTGAGTCGAAAAGAATGAAATTCTTGGAGAAGGACTTACCTTGAAGAAGACTCTTGAAAAAGATTGAAAGAATCTTGAAAAAGATTGAAACAATCTTGAATGGAGTCTTTTACTTTGATTTTTTTTCTTAGGGTTTGAGAGAGAATAGAATGATGGATCAAAAGATGAAAATCTGATTATCTTGAGCCTTTAATTAGTCAAGAAAATCGTTTTGGATTTTCTTAGAGGTAAAAAGATAAAAACGACCCTTTTTAATGTTTTTCCGTCAGCTAATTCGTCATTGCACTGTACCAGGTTACTAAAATGGTCATAATTTTTTACTCAAAATTTGGATTGACACGAAATTTATGGCGTTGGAAAGAGGATTCAAATACCTTTAATTTGATAGGTTATGGGCCACGTAACTCTTTATATTCTAAGAGATATGGTTGTTTGAAGTTGATCTAAGTAGAATCTTACATCAAAACTTAAACGGTAAGGAAGCATTCAACTCAGCTTTGTGCTAGGAGATTCTAGTGACCTTAATTGATATCCAAAATCATTCTCACACTAAAGAATTTACCTTAACACCTAAGAAAAATTAAGAGTCACTCAGTACGATCTTATACGCAATTCAAGAATGGTTTGGGCTTAACTTAGAAATTTTCAGGGTGTTACATTGAGGGAGTGAAAATAGGAAAAGATTGATGGAGTGAAAATAGGAAGAGAGAAACGTAGATGTGGAGTTAAGAAGCTATGTATCCGGATGAGTGTGATTTTAGAAGAAAAAGAGGAATTTTTGTAATTTTTTAAAATAGTAGGGAATAATAGAAAATATGGCAAAAAAGGATGTGTAGTTAGATAATTTTTTCTTTAAATTTTACAATTCAACAATGCTACAAAACAAAGAAGCAATTGTTAGAAAAAAGGAAAAATTTCTAACTACTCATCCTTTTTTACTATATTTTTTTCCCTACAATTTCAAAATATTACAAAAATTTCTCTTTTTCCTCTAAAATCACTCATCCGGATACATAACTCTTCAACTCCCACATACACGTTTTTCTCTTCCTATTTTAACTCCATCAATCTCTTCCTATTTTCGCTCCCTAAATCTCGGCAGTTACTTCATTAATTACATTTTTGAATTTTAAATTTGTTCTCTCTCCAGTCAATCGATTTCAACTTTCTCAATAGGTACTTTTTCTTCTTCTTCAACTTACAGTTCTTCTTTTTTTGTTCAGTTTTTTATTTTATTTTATTTTTCATCTACAAAGTTCTGATACATATGGATGATACACCTTTTAGTATTGGGACTACCCAGTTAGCCTCACCTAATGTTGATCGTGTTTATGATTCTGACGATGATGATTGGACTGAAAACATATCCAAACGGTTGCACGATCCATTATCAATGACGAATCAGAGCATGGATAAGGCGAAGTCGAAGAAGGATGTACCTTCGTCTTCTAAAGTGACTGTCGAAAAAATCCTCAAAAAGGGGGTTAGAAAAGTTGGATCTATAATGTCTCGCCCTACGCTAACTAAGGTATAGATTTTCGGTGTATTTACTTTATTTTAATTTTTAATATAGCCTTTTTAGTTGTTTCAATGTTCTGATACATTACCCATACAATAATATCTTCATAATTCAATGTATCACGATTTAAATTTATTGTATTGATATATAAAACCCTAATTTTGTTCAATACAGAAGTTATTGATACATAAATTATACCTTAATGTATCACTTACATTGTATCAAGTTATAAAGTGTATCATGAATATTGTACTGTAATTTGGAGGCATGCGTATTAGATACAGATATATGATACATTTTAGTTGCAAAGGTGTCTTAGTCAGTATGTATCATGTACATAAATTTTATTATTTTATTATTGTTCATATTTTTTTCAATGCAATCTATGAAATACGTTATAATACAAATTTCAGCCCACTCATTAAGGTTCAGTTCTACTTACAACATGAGTTTTGTAGATGATTTAAAGTTGTCCATAGGGGTCGAAGGTATTGAGTTATTCAAAGAAATTATATTTGAGTCATACCTCAACATTCCTAATTGTAGCTATCAAGGTCAAATTACAAAGTGTTTGTTGCTTCTTGAGTTGGAGCAGGACAACACCAATGAGCTTCACATTCGTCATGCAAATGGGAATATATTGCATTTTAGTATCAAAGAATTTTTCATCATAACCGGACTGAAATGCAAGACAATTATGATGATTTTAGATCAGTGTTGTGAAAGGCGCTCGCCTTTTGCCTTTGGTGACAAGGCGAGGCGAAGCACCATCACCTATCTCCAGCGAGGCGACGCGATTTCAAAATGGCGAGCTATGGCGACGTAAAGGCGATAGGCGACATGGCGAGGCAACTGGCTTCGCCTTTTAATTATTTTTTTAAAACGTCTGATTTAATAATTAAAAGCCAAAATTAAAAAAATTTGGGGGTATTTTCGCAAACCTTCACCTTTGTAAGACTTGCACTCCTCTTCTCCTCAGTTTTTCGCGAGTCGCGACCCCTACGAGACCTTCTTCGCAACTGCTGCTCAGCTCAAGTACGAGACCTTTTTTTTCTTCTTCTTCTCTTCTTCTCTTCTAGTTCTTCTCTTCTTTTCTTCTTCCTCTCTACTCTGTTTTTCAGTTGTAGTGAGTGGTTGAGTGTTATGTTTTCAATGGTAGTGACTAGTGAGTAATATAATCATGATGAAGAGGATGTTGATCTTCAACATTTGGATAAGCTTGTAGAAGAATAGACTTTTAGAGTTCTAGTATTGCTTGTCAATTGTCATATGAATTATTGAGTCATTCAAGTTCTAGACTTTTAGCATCTACTATTAGTTTTTGAATTAAAATATTTGCTAATATATGTTATTGCTATTAAGATTTTGAATATTTATATATGCAATTAAATTTTAATTTTTGGTATTAATTAGCGCCTCAATTCAAAAAGGCGAGGCAGGCTCTTGTTGCCTTTTGTCGTCTTTCGCCGTCAAAAACATTGTTTTAGATATTCAAAATCCACTCCGAGCAGGTTTTTTAAAAGGTACTTCCCTGGCGCAAAAACAAGTGTAAGGAAGGACGTTTGGTTCAACGATATTAGATAGGTGAATGGCATAACAATCAGGATGTCGTTCAAATGACAATTTTATACTTTATCCACATATTCATCTTTTAGCAACTTGGTGATACACCGATATCTATTGACGATTTCATAATGCTTGAAGACGGGAGGTACGAAAAGTTTCCATGGGGACAACAAGCTAATTTCATAATGGTTGAAGCTAGGAGGTATGGACATTTTCCATGGGACAAATAGCATTCTCCAAGTTGATGAAACTATTTGTCCAACAATTATTACATCACTTTTGTATCGCTCATAACTCATCTCGCTTTCCCAAATGCCTGAATGTCTCAACAAAATAGACATATTCATCATGTATCAGCTATTGTTTTCGATTAATCTATTTCAATTTGGGAAAGATTTGATAAAAAAAAAAATTAAATTTGAATTTTTTGAAGCTGTTAGGATTTGGGAGAGATTGACATTAATTTAGCTTGCGTGATTTGGGGAACTAACATTTAATTTTACGTTTAATATTCTTTTTAATCTTAACAAGGAAGTTGTCTAATATATTACATTTAATGTATCCGGATAGATTGCTATGTATCCAGATGCATTATTTTGAGGATTTTTTGTAAATTGAAAAAGTATAGAAATAAAATGTAATTTGCTTCATACACCGTGTGATTACTAAAAAATTTACAAAGTTAAATACTCCAAAAATTTTGATTTTGTAAATTTTTTATTTTTTATTTTTATGTTGATATGTTTCTAATAATCTAAATTCTAAGTTGATATGTTAAAACAAAATCCTAATATTAGCTGTCAGTATTAAGTTATACGTATTACTAGAGTATAAAACCTACAACATATTTTTAAAAGGCTAAACAAATCCAAATATCTATTAAAAAAAAAATTATAGTAAATCAAAGGAATATAAGATGACCCATTTTTTCATCTCTCAATGTTTTCTTTGCATTAAAAGATAGTTTATTTTTATGTCGAACATATTAATTTGATTATAATTTTTTTATTGATCATTGAAATTCATTTTTTTAAAATTCTTATTTTATGAAATTATATTTGATTAAATGAATATCGTCTTATTTTGCAGGATTGAACGAGAGCGGAATGTGCTAAAGAGGTTGCAGCATGCTTTGTAAATTATATTTAGATTTTTGCTAAAAGTAGAGTTAATATTTTTAATACTAGGTTTTAGATTGATCGGTGAATTTAAAATTTAATTAATTAACACAAATTTCAATTCAACACACATCTCATATGCTATTAATCTTCATTATAATAGGAGAAGCAGAAATTGTTAGAATAATGTTTGATGTCTTTGAAGAATATATTCTCATTGCACATAGATTAAGATAAATTTTTGTTAGATGTATAGATATAAAATAATAATTATATATGATTACACATACACTTCTATTACTCAATAACAATTCATATTAGTTATTTTAAATTGAAATATTATTATATTTTAAAATCTGCACAACGCGTGGACACATTTGCTTAGTCAAGTTAACAATAGAAACTGATTTTGAATACTTTATTTTACATTTCTTGTGATAAAATAGTAAAGATTTAATTTTGAACTAACAATAGGACCTTTAAATACTTAAACATGAAATATGTTTTATCCTATTGTACTCATTCTATTCCCACAATCCATTATATGCGAGGCCTATAAATTCTTTAACACTAGACTAATTAAATTTTTTTTGAAATGTATATATATTATTATATGTTGAACCCATAGAAATGGGAACTTGGTAGGACTCAAAGGTATACCTCTAGTAAAATAAGCTCAAGTGCTTTAGCATATAAGAATCTGGGGGAGCACTAGCAAGAAAAACCTCAAAGCAAGGCAATGAATCTGATGCAATGCTAAAAACTCAAGCTATGACTATCTTTCTTCATCTTGTAAACTCATCTCCTCACATTACCTTTCTCTATATATCATTTATAAAGTGGAAGATCAGAAAATTTCAGATACTATTTGGACACTAGCCATGATACATACGAGACAACGTTCAAGGATGATTGATTGTTTGAATAAGTTTCAAGGAAGTGTCAAGGCTCAACTGTCTGAAAGCAAGAAACATGCAGAGACCATTAAAGGAGAAATCATTATTCAACATACCCATGCAAAATCAGGCCTTGCAAAACCTATTCGTATTCAATTATATAGTCTCAATGACTCAAGTGAGCTAACTTGATATATATATGTATAACTATGACAACTAGTTTTTGCTATCACTTACAATAGACTTGCTTCTGTTCCTTCTTCCATTTGGTTAGGTACAGGGGAAAGAAAGCTGAGTCAAGAAGTGCACCTGAATCATGGGAAACGTATCCACAACAAGCTTAATGGAAACACATGTATTAAGTATGAATTGACATTTGAGGCTGACCGAGATTTTGGATTTCCAGGAGCTTTTGTCATCTGGAACCAACATAAAGACAAGTTTTTTCTTCAATCACTGTCTCTCCAAGTTGAATTCAAACGAATGGTTCATTTTGAATGCAATTCTTGGATATATCCCAATCATTTAATGCAAAAGGAAAGGATTTTCTTCTCAAATACTGTGAGTAAAGCATTTCTCCTAACATGTTGTATCTTTCAGCAACAGATATGTAGTGTCTTTGATCATCTTATGCTTTTTAGTGTTATCTTCCAAGCCAAACACCAAATGGTCTGCTGCAACTGAGGAAACAAGAACTTGATACATTGAGAGGAGATGGAACTGAAGGGAGAATTAGAGAATGGCATCGGGCTTATGGCTATGATTTCTATAATGATCTCGGTGATCCTCAGAGAGGGGAAAGACCTATTTTAGGAGGTTCAGTTCACTATCCATATCCAAGGAGAGTAAAAACTGGTGAACAACATATTCACTCAGGCAAGAAATTCTCTCCCTTCTAATATAACTTTCTGGTCACAGAAATCATACAGACTGCGTTATTCTTCTTCTTAAACTGTTACTCTTCAAACAGAAAATGTGAAGGGGATGATGTTCAAGATAGACAGCTGCATCCCTCCGGATGAAAGATTTAGCCCCCAGAAACAATCAGAGTTTGCGAAGAAAGTGATCCAGGCAACTTTGCACTTTGTAGTTTCTCAGGGGGGGTCTGTGTCAAGAGAAGAAACCAACCAATTCAAGTCATTCAATGAGATCAAAGAGCTATTTTCGGGGAAGAAAAGCCAAGGGGTGGAAGAATGGATGATAAAGAAATTGGAAGCTCATCTACCAAAAGAGATTTTGAAGGAGATTGGACAAGGAATCAAAGATTATACTGCAAAGTTCCCAATGCCTCAGTTATTTGCAGGTGATGCTGGTTTTATGAATATAAGGTTATTGAATCTTCCTTCTCCAAGACAAGTTTTGTTTCATGTCTGGATTATTTCATGCACAGGGAACGAATTGGCGTGGAAGGATGATGAGGAGTTTGGGCGCCAGATGCTTGCAGGAATTAATGCAACTGTAATTCAGTGTTTGCAGGTATGATGTGTATTCTTAAGAGAATTATGATAAGGGTAACCAGAAGCTTCATATTTTCTTACTAGGGAATGCAAATATAGATCTAATTCTAACGATATGTGCTTTCTCATGATGATAATGAATGAATTTTATGAGAAGGGAGAACACATAAAGATCTCCCTAAGCTAGTCTCATATTCAAAAAAAACAACTAAACTTTGCAACGGTCCTATGGACCGACCGCTCACCCCAAAACCCTCAATCCCCGGACTTGTTCGAAATGAACCTATTACCACACTAAAACGAAACAACCAGATTTTCGGTATACTGTGGTACACCCACTGGCAAACAACAAGAACACTCCCCCTCAGTCCCAAACAAGTAGAGTCAGCTAAATGAATCTCCACTTCTCCATTTAAGCTCAACTCATGTTATCATCCGACCAATTAAAATAAAAGTGAAAAATAAGTTAAATTATATATATATAACAGTAATAATAACAATAATATTATAAGTCCACTAACAAGACTAAAACCTATTCCCAACTAGTATGCAACAACAGCAATATACCTCCTAAGCAGTTACTACTACCACTACTACTTTTTTTATATCAGACGTCCCTCCCCCAAACCAATTCCTTCTTCATCCTTTATTCTTTAATTACTAAGAGAGGCACCCTCAACTCCCCCATTTCTTCTTCTTACCCCAAAACCTGATTATTATTTTTTCCCATTTCTTAGATGGCATGAATCTCCTATAAATGTCATGTAAGAGTTTGGTTGATGATCGTGTGGTGTTAGAGGAAGAACCAAAAAAGCATGTTGTCTGTAAATTTGCTTCATTTGCTTCCTTCTCATAGTGTCTTGATTTAGTATTGACGAGTTACAAAAATCAAAAAATTAGCAAAGGGGAAAAAAATACAAAAGAAGAGATGAAAAGATAAAGAATTTGTGGAGTTTCAAAGAGATGATATTTTGATTGCATATCCTTCATATATTTTACTGACGGACGTTCCCATCAGAAACCTGAGATTTCCAATAGAGAGGTCAAAAACAGTTTCGAACTAGCACATGTTCGATAGATTTCGTTGAAAATATGAATTTTAGTGACAATTTGGTGGAACTTGTGAAGTTATGGTAGGTGATGGAGATGAAACTTGGGGGGCAGGGGTGGGGGGGATGAAGCAGTTGGGGGTGGTAATCTGATGAGGAAAACCAGAAGGAGTTGGAGGAGTGGATTTTGTTGGTGCTACACTGGTGGTAGGGTAGGTGGAGGTGGTCGGTGGGAGAAGAGAAAAAGGAAATGAGGAGTTGAAAAATATAAGAAATTGTAAATTACAATAATTTAGGATTTTTTCACGCACACTGAACGGTTGTGCAAGCACTACAAATTCCACATGGATCGGAAAGGGGTATAAATACCACTTTGAACAACTATAGAAGGTACATAGGCCCTCGGCAAAATTTAAGTGTTTTTAAAAAAAAAAAAATCATGGAGTAGTTTAAGGGAGTCTTTATGTATTCTCCCTTATGAGAAATAAGAGGATTAGATGGATAATTATAAACAACACATACCTATTCATGAGTCCACATCTTATATTAACCAAAGAAGAAGATTTCAGAAGTGTTGTTTCTAGTATTTGATTAATTGATTGTGTTTGACTAATCCCCTTGTACTATCTAAATTTGCTCAAGATTGTGTTTGACTAATCCCCTTGTACTATCTAAATTTGCTCAATTTTGTGCTCTGACAAAACTTTTGGCCCATTCATATCCTTACCATTAGCAAATCGTCTCATATTTCCCCTTCCATTAACGGAGTTCCAACATGAGGGGATTGGGGTGCACGTACACAAATTTTCTTTGAGAAAACGAGTCCAAATTTACCCTACTTTTGACTATGTTTTAAAATTACTCTTGGTTGTATCTCAGTAACAGTGTGTTATAAGTTTCAAATCTTGTTGGATGTGTTTTGACATCACAGACTTTTCCACCAAGAAGCAAGAATGGAATATGGAGTTCAATAAGACGATCACACATAGAACATAACCTTGATGGCCTCACTCTTCAAGAAGTAAGTATGTTTAGACTAATTACACGGTCATTTTGAAGGAACTTAGCATAGAGTATACCCATGAAACATCATCCAAAGACCACGATGGAGGAAAAGATAATATCCATGAATGTTGCTGGAAAGAGCTTCAACAAACATAGAAAATTTCATAAAAAGTTCAGTTCAATTTTGCAGGCAATGAACCAATGGAGGATTTTCATCTTGGACCACCACAACTATCTCATGCCATTTTTAGGAAAAATAAACAGAAATGGTGTGTGCGCCTATGCGTCCAGGACTCTACTATTCTTAAAGGACAATGCCACGCTAAAGCCACTTGCTATAGAACTAAGTTTACCAGGGCATTCACCTGGCACTGAGATTCACAGGGTATTTCGTCCAGGGGGCAATGGATCAGAGGCAGCCTTATGGCAGTTTGCTAAAGCTCATGTGGGAGTAAATGATTCTGGTTATCATCAGTTAATCAGCCATTGGTAAAATTACTAAAATCGTGTAGCAATTGCCATGTCATTGAATTTCCAAATTTGACTACTTCCATTATTCATGGGTATATGAAATTGTAGGCTAAAAACTCATGCTGTTGTAGAGCCATTCATTATTGCCACCAGAAGGCAGTTGAGTGTTATGCACCCGATTCACAGGTTATTGGATCCTCACTTCAAGGACACTATGCATATTAATGCATTGGCTCGAAGTACTGTCTTGAAAGGAGGAGGAATCATTGAGAAGACCCTTTATTCTGGTGAAGTCTCTATGGAGCTATCTTCTTCACTCTACAAGGAATGGAGATTTGATGAGCAAAGCCTCCCTGGTGATTTACTGAAAAGGTATGCTAGCAGGAGATATGAACTGGGTGACCTAACAAATTGTTTGGTATACGGAATGTGTCTTCATGAGTTATTTTTCAATGTTAGTCATCTCAAATTGTTGAAAATGCTTTCTCCAACAAAAAAAATTCCATCAAAAGAAAGAAAACTACTTTTTCCACTTATTGGTGAAAATCGTCTTTTTTTTAGTGATGTCCCACCTCTAATGGAAGTCATCATCTTTTAGAAATAACCCAATTCTTACTTCTTCATCTTTTAGGGATATCCCAATTCTAACTCCAAATCCATGCTTGAGGCCAACAACTAGACACTATTACTAACTTTCATACTCAGAATTATCACTAGAAAACACCATTTTCATACGCTATCTTCCACCTTGTATAATAGTACCATATTTCACCTAATTCTATATTAGAACATAAATGGAAAATGAACCAGAATGATTTCCCAAAGTAAATATGATAACATTTTCCTCCTTTTGTTTGGATAAAATAAATAATTGAAAACATTTTTCTCCATCACCCTTAAATCTGCTGATGTACATTATAGCTACTATTACTACTACGAAATAACACATTAACCAAACTTGCAGAGGTATGGCTTTCCATAACCCAGATTGCCTGGCTGGCGTTCAGCTTCTCTTTGAAGATTATCCATATGGTACAGATGGACTAGAAATTTGGGTAGCAACCAAGAGATGGGTAAATGACTATTGTCTACATTTTTACAAGGATGATAATTCCCTGAGATCGGACCATGAGATCCAAGAATGGTGGTCGGAGATTAAGAAAAATGGCCATGGAGACAAGTGTAATGAAACATGGTGGTACCCAATGACTACTCGCTCTGACCTAGTACAGGCTCTCACAACCCTTATATGGATTTCCTCAGGTCTTCATGCTTCAGTTAACTTTGGACAATATGAATACGTGGGTCATCCACTAAATCGCCCAATCAAATGTCGGAATTTCATCCCGATGGAAGGGACAAAAGAGTTCGCAGAGTTTCTTCATGACCCAGATAAGTTCTTCCTCAAGATGTTACCCAATAGGTCTGAAACTACCCTATATATGGCACTATTAGAGGTACTCTCGGCGCCTACATCTGATGAAGTATACTTGGGCCAACAACAATCTCCAAATTGGATAGATGATGTATGGGTAAAGCAAAGGTTTGAGCAATTTGCAGAGGAACTGAACGAAGTGGATAAAAGGATAGTGGAAAGAAATGCAGATCCCAAACTTAAGAACAGACAGGGCCCCTCCAATATACCATACAAGCTTCTGCGCCCTGCGGTCTCCAATGTTAAATCATGTCAGGGTATCACAGCTATAGGGATACCTAATAGCATATCCATGTGAATCACTATTATAAAATACTCTATCGATGTGTGTCTCATAAGGCCTCTAGTATAAGTACAACATCAACATACCCCATGTAAAGCCTCTTGTATAAGCAATTGTAAATACTTGCAAAACATAAAAAAGGACAGACGGAAGAGCCTTAACCATCTCCTAATGCTTATAGTTCACACAGCAAGTACTATTTTGACAAATTAAAGTGAGAGAAAAAATCCTAAACTCCAAATAAACATTGAGAGCATTTTATCCATGAGAACACAACCACATGAAGAACACTTTTCTTTTTCCTTTATACAAATTAGGGTTACAGGAATGGACAGCTTAAAAGATGAGTCTTAAGCTAAATCTAGGGGCAAAATTATTCCATAAAAGTGTAACCTGCTCAACCCCTCAGGTTTGAGTGGTTGGGCTAAGAATATATTCATAGATGGGTCGACTTGGGTTTTGCCGATATTGACCCATAAAGCTTGGATCAACCTGAACCAACTGAAATGCACAGATTCAGCTCCCGACCCCCACCCCACTACACACATAACAAGAAGCAAAATACTCCTAGACAAATGAGCCCAAATGCAAATGCATGAGCTAGAACAGATGGAACCCAAAATGAAGCATTGCAAGCACTAAATCCATAAGGATATCAACCACAGCAAAAGCATTTTGCAATTTAGTTTTACATAAGAGCCATATGGTTGGAGAGCTGGGAAGATGAGTCTTCTGCTGGAATAGTTCTAGCTTGTCTCTATCTATAGAAGCTACATCTCTGTTCATTCAAAACCTGAGAATTGCATCCCAGAGCCAATCCATCAACTTATCATTGCTACATTCTCTGTTGAGAAATCCACATGCCAGTATAAACAGTTGTAATTTCTCATTATTCAGTTATTGCACTGAAATGATGGAACGGAAAGCTATAACCAAAATGCAACATCATGTAGCAGTAACATAAGAATGTGATGTGACCTTGAGGGTGGAGGGCATTCAAATTTTGGCTTCATTAATGCTCAATCATGGCATTGGGCTCACTATTTAGTGGAAGCACCGGCCTAGCAGAGCAAAAGGTGCTGCATCTACTTTAGAAGGATTTCCCAACACCATATCAGCAATCATTTCAGCTGTTCCTAGAGCCTGGTAAGAGAAAGAATTGCCCAAGAGTGTTACAAATCAGTTTAGAAGCATATAAGAACTCGGAAAGTCAGCAAGAACAGCTGACTTCAAATTACAATGAATGGGACAATTTTATAAGAAAGTGATGTCTTTCAGTTTATCTGCAGAAGCAGATCAGAGAAAAATACCAGCGACAATCCTTCTCCTTCATGCCCGGCAGCAAGAAAGACGTTTGAAAATCCAGGAACAAGCCCAATGACAGGCTTTCCATCAGGAACTAAATAAAAAAAAAGTCAAGTGCATGAGCATGCTTGCAACTTTGGCATTATTTTAGGAGTTCAGACATGATTGCTACAAGACAAAAGTTTCTGGATTTCACTTACTGTAAGGTCTCAGTCCTACTCTAACTTTTCTGCTTTGACGCAAATCTTCAAGAGACTCGTGTCTTAAAGCAGGTATGAACTCCCCAACCCGCTGCCATATAAGGTTGATGACAGATTCATCTACCTCTGTGCTAAACTCAACAAGTTGTCGGCTACTCCCTGCAAGAAAAGATCTTGGTAAATAGACATGAGTGAAGATTTATAAACCACACTGACCTTCAAGGATTCGGATTATAAAAAAAAAAAGATGAACAGAAAGAAAGCCTAGCTGTCAAGTCATTTGATTAATTGATTACAAATTCACCAAGTTATTAAGATGACATAAAAGATGGCACAAAATGGATATTTCGTTTTCCGTCCATTACAATTTTATTCAATATAAATGGACTACCAGATACCATACGATGGGACAAGTGCACACAGCTACCAAAGTTACACAGCTTGAAAGGTTGATCCTTTTTCCGAGAAAACATGTCTGTTTAGCTTTTTAAAGGAGTTTTAACGGAAAGTTAATTCAGAAAAGCTTTTTCAACGGAGAGAAGCTTTGAAGGTATTTTTCCATTTAAAAGCTCTTCTTCCACTCACAAAAGACTCACAAATCCTCAAAGAACTACGACTATTCAAACACAATTTTCTTTTGCACAAACGTATCCCCAAAAATATGTTTTTAAGCAACTTATGGAAAAAGTTGTCTAAACAGCTCTAGATATCATGAATAGTATATCCGAGAAGTTAGCCAAGACATGCAACAAGAGATATATCCTAGCTGGATTTACCATACCTTCAAATAATATATGAGAAATCAGGCAAAGATATATGTTAAGTAACAAGTTGTAGACCTAAAACAAATAAATAAATAAAAGTGCCATGGCTGATAGGTTGTCCACTCAGGGATGGAACTTCTTCTTCAGGAGGCATCTTAATGACTGGGAAGTAGGCAGGGTTTGTGGAGCTATTGCAGATGATTGATGGTTTCAATGGCACCACTGTAGAGGATGACACTTTTAGATGAAAACATGATAAGGATGGCAAGTTCTCTGTAGGTAGAATTTATAGGAAAGAGGTACTCTGGATGCCTAAGAACAAAATAGGTCCTTGGAAGAATGTATGGGAAAGTACGGCTCCTACTAAAGTTAAGTGTTTTGCTTGGTTAGTAATCAGGAAAGCTTGCCTCACTCATGAGATCCTGCAAAAAAAGGGATTGCCAATTGTGTCCAGATGCATGTTATGCAGTGAGGCTAGAGAAACAAATAGTCATCTGTTTCTCCATTGTAAAGTCAAATCTCAGCTTTGGACTATGTTCCTCAGTTTAACAGAGACAAAATGGTCAATGTCAGAGCACACAGCAGACTTGTTAAGTTGTTGGATTAGGATAGGGGGAAGCAAGACACAGAAGAAGTGGTGGGGAATAATTCCACACTATATCTAATGGACTATCTGGAGGGAGAGGAATGGAAGTGTTAGAATAGTAATAGGTATATACAATCCTACTGAGAATATGAATAGGAATAGTAATAGTAATAGGAATAGTAATAGTAATAGTGTCCTACTTAGAAAAAGATTGTATTGCAGTGTCCTAGTTGGAAAAGGTGTTTATTGTAGTGTCTATAAATAGGGTCTCTCTATGTTATTATAGAGACAACAATTCAATAATATTATTTTTTTATATTTCTCACATGGTATCAGAGCCTCTACGAACTTGGTAGAGAATTAAAGAGCTTCCGTTGTCGGCGGGTGGCTATTACTCATATATGTTGCCCGTCTGGCCAATGATTATGTTAGCAAAAGTTGGGTCACCGTGTATCATTCATGTGATTATTTTCTCATATCTAATTTGTGTAGCACCGTGCCATCATTCTGGTGACTACTTTCTTATATCTAATTTGTGTAGCACTGTGCCATCTTTCCGGTGACTACTTTTTCATATTTAATTTGTATAGCACCGTGTCATCTTTCCGATAACTACTTTTTCATATTTAATTTGTGTAGCACCGTGTCATCCTTCCGGTGACTACCTTTCTTTTGTATATCTTATTTGTGTAGCACCATGCATCTCTCCGAACTACTTTTCATATTTAATTTCCGTAGTACCGTGGATTTTTTCGTACTACTTTCTCATATCTAAGTTGCATAGCACCGTGTGTCTTTTCAATGACTCCTCAGATTTGATTTGCGTAGTTCCATTCGTCTTTTCGGTGACTCCTCAAATCTGATTTGCGTAGGGTTGTGCCATCATTCCGATCCTACCCAAATAATTTATTTTCCGACTCTACCCATATTATTTCTCTTTTTCAATAGGATCGTGTAGTCAATCCGACCTTTCCTATATGATTTCTATTTTCTAGTTGGGTAGTGCCATCATTCTGACCCTACCCATATAATATTATTTGTTAGATTGTGACCACTTTTAGCCATCAAATCTAATACTCCGGCATATGAGCATGTTCCGACTAGTTTTTCGGTGACTTTCTTGTTAATATCAACTCATCTATTGATTCCAACATGATCCATATACTTTATACTAGATTTTGAGCACTTTTCGGTGACCACTGCATTGTGAAGAAGTCTATATGGAACAACCACCTAATTTTGTTGCTCAGGGGGAGTTTAGTAGTCTTGTATGTCGATTACGTAAGTCACTCTATGGTCTGAAACAATCTTTGCAAGCTTGGTTTGGGAAGTTTAACACTGTAATTTTATCACTCTGTGTTTTATCAGCATTATGCATCAAATTCAGTATTTCATGAGAAGACCAAGCATATTAAAATTGGCTGGCATTATGCATCAAATCCAATATTTCATAAGAAGACTAAGCACGTTGAGATTAACTGTCAATTTTGTGAAATCGAGTAATCAACTTGCAGATATCTCACCAAGCCCCTCATCGGTCCTCGATTAATTATGTTTGTAACAAGCTAGGTACATATGATTTCTATGCACTAACTTGAGAGGGAGTGTTAGAATAGTAATAGGTATATACAATCCTACTTAGAATAGGAATAGGAATAGTATATAGTGTCATACTTAGAAAAGGAATGTATTGTAGTGTTCTAGTTGGAAAAGGTGTCTATTGTAGTGTCTATAAATAGGGTCTCTCCGTAATAATGTAGAGACAACAATTCAACAATATTTTTCCCTTATATTTCTCACAGGAAGAAACTTTGAAGATAGATTCAACAACATTCTGAAAATCAAAGGGAGTTGCATTGGAACTTTCTACTTTTGGTGTGAAGAACATTGTATAGAAAATGCTGAACAATTAGTAGATCTTTTAGGATTACCGTAATTAGTCTCTTGTTTTAGCTTGTTACTACCTTTTTGGAGGTCTCCAAGCATACCTTAATGCTGAGGAATACAACATTACCAGTTTCAAAAAAAAAAAAGTGCCACCTCTTTAGCAAATGTGAACTTAGCTAAAGATAGAACACACCAGAGGAAAAGATCCATATAGGTGATATCTACTAATGGCAATAGGTTTTAGCCTAGATAGTACGTTGATTTTGAACCTATTGCTTTTCTAGGAGTATTTGACCTTATCATGGATTTTTATGTCAATAAAAATATAGAGAACTTTTAATAATAATAATAATAATTATTATTATTATTATAACTAATTACATATACTCAACTTATTTTCCACTTTTTAGTTTTTGGTATGATGATGACACGAGTTGAGCTTAAATTAGTAAACATGCTCAGTGAGCCGACCCTGACTTGTATAGGAATGAGGCTTAGTTGTCATTGTCACACTTTTAGCAACTTAAGCTTTTAGATAATATAGTTTATACA
The DNA here is from genome assembly GCA_029582245.1 of Solanum etuberosum. Classification (NCBI taxonomy): domain Eukaryota; kingdom Viridiplantae; phylum Streptophyta; class Magnoliopsida; order Solanales; family Solanaceae; genus Solanum; species Solanum etuberosum. Next base: position 16,597 of record JAJONR010003779.1, read on the forward strand.
ATTCAAGCAGTCTTTGAGTTCAATCTCACTATCACTCATACAAATATATTTCCACGTGCTTGGCCCAACAAAAAGATAAGTTTCCCTTATTTAATAGTTTAAATATTCAGATGAGGCAATTTAAACAAGATTTCTACAGAAGGACCATCCACAGTAGGTAGACATTCTTTCCAGCATTATAACGAGCTTCCTTAGAGATAGTGCATTGATTTGGATATCAACAGTCCTTTATCGTAAGAAAATAAGCTTGTACTGATAGAAAAAAGAAAAGAAATAAGACCAATTGCAACGACTAACACATGAACTTTGAAAAAGAAAAAACAAGTAACAAGAAGAAAAAAGTTCTGGTCAGTAGATGCCATTTGTGCCATCATCTGAAAGTGTCAACCACATTTTTTTGCAATGCCCTTTTGTAGCAGACATCTGAAACTGTTTCTTCACTATGTTTGGTCTACACTGGGTCTTTCCTCATATCAAGGCAGCCTACTCTAGTTGGATTTTTTGGAAAGTTGATAAAACCATCAAGAAGATCTGGAAAATGATTCCAGCAGTAATTTTTTGGTGCGTCTTGAATGAAAGAAATCGCAAATGCTTTGATGGGATCTCAACTGTAAGCTATACTCTAAAAACTAAATGCCTAGTCAATCTGTTTAGTTGGAACTTATTGTCTCCTGTTAATAGTGTTGACAGTTTTTGGGATTTTGTTAGCTCTTTGATCCAAGCTTACTCGTGTAAGGGAACTAACTCTCTTTCTTTGTGTACACTTTTTCCATTAGCATCACCCTGATGCTCTTAAATGAAATCCTTTTCTTCATTAAAAAAAAAGCACGCCATTTGGTTGGGAACAACTTATCCCAGGATTGATCCTGGGAATAGCTATCCTGGGATAAGTTATCCCACCATGTATATGGGATAACTTATCCCATCACTATGGTATAAATGGTGGGATAAGTTATCCCAAACTTGGCAACCAAATAAGACACCAAAATTTTATCCCTGGACTATTCTTTTATCCCAGGACTATTTATTTTTATCCCTCACACCAAACGACCCCTTAATACTTTGCATTATAAAGGGAGGAAAAAGGGTGCTATTGAGCTTGGAGCTACACACATCTAGCTGAATTGGGTTAGACATACTGGTTTTGGGTAAAACACAGGAGGATTACATAACTCAACAACAGGATAGTTTACCAAGGACTAGATTGCCTGACGCATCCATGGTTGCCGTCATTGATACAGACAAATCTTGTGCATTATAGACAGGCCCTGAATCAGATGCAGTAGCTTTCAGGGTTGCCGACTGATGGTTGGTATACCCTGCCTCCATAATTCCATGATTCAGCTTGAACGACTTGAAATTCTCTATCACAAGCAGGTGACCCTGTTTACAAAGGCAAAATTTAGCTTCACTAGTAAATGAATATCAAATATATAAGGTTAAATCTATTGACAAGTAGGCACAAGAAAAGGTCTCATGCGAAAAATTTATGACAAGCAGGTAGATCCATACATAGAAAGATTAATTGAATTGCCATCATACATTACATGCTTCTCTTCCGGCCGTCGATCTTCACCTTTTCTATATTGATATTCACTTAATGACTTCCCTATTTGAGGTGGATAGGTTTAGAAGGGAACTCTTGAAAATAATGTACATCCAGACACAATTGAGAATCTTGGATTCTTTTAAGGCTGATTTAGACAGACAGGCCATTAAGAGCTTTGGATTATTCTAACTGCTGAGTGTTTGTATCTTGAGCTTGTAAAACAATATCTTATTTGAAGTTAATAACCAGCTAAAGGGATAAAGAAGTGGATTAATACAGATTCCATGTGCTGAGATAAGAAGTCATGGAGCAACTTTAGATTTCATTTCTCCTCTCTCTTTTCATGCTCTTCCTTTTTGTTTCCAGAATTAGTTTGTTACTTGGGTTATGTAGCAACCCCTCCATAATTAATGGATATATGAATTAACAAGAAACTGATCCACAGGAGGGGGGAGGCAGGGATCAAACAAAAGTTAACAAGAAAGTATAGTTCATACTAGTACCAGGTGAGCATCCAGTTACATACCCACAAATACTCACATGTTTACTTTTAAATATCATATGAATTAATGTTGCCTACTATCCAGGACCTGAAAACTAAATTAGACAAAACAACGCATCAGCTGAACTTAAGAAAAATGGTCTGAAGCACTAACAGAGAGGGACGAGTAAGAGATGGTGGCTACAGACTAGCATATGCATGTGAAGAACCAAATCAGATATGACTCTCCCAATTCAGCCCCCCACCCTCTCCCAATCGGCAGGAGAAGAAAGTGAAGTTCCTAATCATATAGTGACAATGATGTAAACAATGACAGAGTGCCACGAGAAAGAAATAAGATATAACAGTAATGGTCTGGTTTGGGCTGGCATATGAGCAACAGCATGTGAATGGGTGTACTTCACCCTAGTTCACTTCCATGCATCCCCTCCTCCATCTGATGTGCCAATTGGTTGTAGCTATGGGATAGATGACTAGAACTTGTGCATCTATAAAAAGTCAACAAATAATAATATGGCTTTCTTTGAAAAATATTTAAATCTACTTTTCTTCTAACCCTTTATTAGATCTTCAATAAGAAAATAAGACGACAAAACAAATGCAACAAAGTAAATAATTCAATGGGCATGTTACATCTTATCCAAAACCTTTCGAGGCTTTATTGGAAGGTCGAGTTCAATATCTGGTTGCTTAATCAGGTCGTGCATCAAAGACCCAGTCCAACAACCTGCTGCAATCACAACAGCCTTCTTACTGTGCAATGTATTCTTGGAAGTTTGAATAGCTCCCACCTCGCAGCTATTTCCATGTCTGAATTCATTAAATTTATTAATAGTGATCATACAGACCAGGGAGAGTTCAAACATCAGTAAATATGGAAAGTGTCGAACCTAACTAATCCAATAGCGGGTTCATGATAAAATTCGGCATATCTCCCTTCCACAGCAAAATGCCTGTTAACCTGGACAATGATCAATAACTTAAGTAAATATCAATGTGAGGATATATAGGAATTGTAAGATAGCATTAAAGCTTATTCCTATAGAATGAACCAAACTGGAAGAGAAAGGAAGAAAGACAGAAAGAAGGAAAGGAAACAAACCTTCTCAATAAATGCAACAGTACAATGAGCATCTAATTGGTAATCATCAGGGAAAAAAGCCGCCCCACCTTCCTTCTCAAGCACAAGTTCCGGTTCTTCTGATAGCAAGTCATTGGAGGACAAGAACTCAGCTCTCAATCCCTCCTGTGATAGCTCCTCCACCCTCCTTTTTAATATTGCTGACTCATCTGTTGTTTTACTTACCAAAAGGCTTCCTATCAGATAATAAGAACTTCACTCAGTGGTTCCCCTAAAATCTTTAATCTGATGGAGTGGAATAGTAAGGATTATTAAGAAGAAAGGTTTTTCCTTGGCCTGTGCACGTGAAATAGGTATAAGGGATCACATGGACAAGAGAAGAGAAAACACCACACCCTCCCTTTGTTGAGGAGATATCAATGAGATTTGCTTTCTAAATTGTGTTTTACAAAAAAAAAAAAAAAAAAAAAAAAATTATATGAAATAGCTCGAAATATATTTTTTCCTCCCAGGCACAATTTCCAAGAAGTGACTTAGGCCCACCCCAACCTCTCCCTTTCGGTGGTCCTTCCGATCACCGGAAACCTCTCTCCCTCCCCCTTTTCTTCTTGTAAACCTTTCTCTACTATGGAGGATTGTATATACTTTGCTATAGGCTTTAAGTCTTTCGACATCGAGAGAATCAATGGAACGGCTGGTGAATGGTACAAGTGGATGGAAAGGAGCAGAAACGCCATCACAAGAAATTCTTTTAATAAGAGATCTATGATCTGGATCACTCAGAGGGGCCTGGGAAGGCAGTGTCTACTCCAAAGAGCAGAGGAATTGGGAAAAAATAATTGAAAAATCTAAAATTCAGCTTTAATGAAGAAGTGGAAGGTAGCAGGCGTAGGGGGAGGAATTTGAGTTTAACTTTTAAATGAAAGTTAATCTATTGACATGGAATGTAAGGGGGTTAAACGATCAAAAAAAGAGAACAATGGTGAAGAGTTTAATACAAAAATGGAAGGCAGATGTTTAGTGCTTTCAAGAAACAAAGATCAGCAAGGAAGTTGAAGTAATGGCTAAGCAATTATGGTCATGCCGATGGATGAAATGTGGTTACCTGGAAGCCGAGGGTACATGTGGGGGAGGGTCCTTATGATGTGGGACAGTAGAAGCTAGAGTGGGACTCTAGTTGAATCTGGTCAATATTCCATCACTTATGAGTTTGTATCAACTCATAACCTCTATACCTGGTACCTCACTGGAGTGTATGCTCCCCATACCAGGAATGAGAACTTACTCTGCTGGGAGGAACTAGATGCAATTAGAACCATCTGAGATGGTCCTTGGGTCACCTGTGGAGACTTTAACAGCAACAGAACTATGGAAGAAAGAAAAGGATGTAACAGAATCTCTTTTGTTATGTCTGAGTTCTCAACGTGGATACAAGAGATGGAATTACATGAACATGGTGGAATCTTTTCTTGGTTTAGAGGCCTTAATCATCCAAGTGCAGCTAGGCTAGATAGATTCTTATTCTCTATGGAATGGGAAGAAAAATTCAAAAATATCAAACAAAAGCTTCTACCTAGAGTGCTCTCTGACCACTACCCTATCATGTTAGAATGTGGAAACTGGGAGAAGAAAAGGTCAAATTTCAAGTTTGAGAACTGGTGGCTCAAGGTGGAAGTCTTCACTGATCTGATCCAAGCTTGGTGGAATGAATTCTTGGTGGAAGGATGCCCAGATTACAAACTCAATGTTAAACTAAAAATGCTTAAGGAAAAACTCAAAGAATGGAGCAAAGCAAATTTTGGGAAGCTAATAAATAAGGACAGTTTACTTGAAGAATTGGCTGATATTAATGAGTTACAGGGAACAAGAGATTTGACTGAAGATGAAATGATGGTAAGAGACGCCATAGTAGTGGAGTTGGAAGAGCTGGCAAAAAATGAAGAATCAAAGTGGAGGCAGAAATCCAAAGTATTATGGCTGAAACAAGGGGATAATAATAACACAAGGTTTTTCCAAAGAATGGCAACATCACACAGGAGGACCAACACCATTGACAGGCTGATAGACAAAGGACAAATTGTAGAAGATCCTATAGAAATCAGAAACACTATGATTGATTTCTATAGGAAACTCTACATTGAACCTGGGAACTGGAGACCTAGATTTCACTTCCTGGATTGCCCAACTATAACTCATGAGGAACAAACTTGGATGCAAAGACCTTTTACTAAGGCAGAGGTCCTGAAGTGCTTAAAACAGTTTGATGGAGACAAAGCTCCAGGCCTAGATGGCTTCACAATGAGCTTCTTCAAGTCATGCTCGGAAATATTAAAGGAAGATCTGATGTTGACAATTCATAACTTTCATCAAAGTGATGTTTTTGAAAAATCTTTCAACGCCACTTTCATAGCATTGATTCCTAAAAAGACTGGAGAGAGGAATTAAAATATTTTAGACCTATTAGCTTAATAGGGGGAATATATAAGGTTTATTTCCAAACTGATCACTGAGAGGCTGAAGACAGTAATAGGGAAACTGGTTGATGTACACCAAATGGTTTTCCTAAAAAGAAGGCAAATTATGGATGCTTCACTTATTGCTAATGAATTGGTGGACTCCAGAGTTAAACAAAAAAAGGTTGGAATCTTATACAAGTTGAATGTAGAAAAGGCATATGATCATGTCAATTGGTCTTTTCTGCTAAAGATTTTGAAGGACATGGGATTTGGGAGGAAGTGGCTTAACTGGATAAGATTCTGCATATCCACTGTTAAGTTTTTACTAATTATAAATGAAAATTTGAAGGTTTCTTCCAATATCAAAGGGGGCTAAGACAGGGGGGGACCCTCTCTCACACTTCCTATTCATTCTAGCCATGGAAGGCCTCAATCACATGATCAGGAGAGCAAATGTTAATGGATGGTTAATAGGTTTTAAAGCTTGAATGTAGGGGAATATGGACAATGAGGTGGGGGTCACTCACCTACTCTATGCAGATGACTCCTCGATTTTTTGTGAGGCTGAGGTGACATAAATCAGACATATCAGAGCAATTCTCACTATCTTTGAAGGTATTTCTGGGCTCAATGTTAATTAGCAAATGAGTTTACTCTACCTAGTTAACCAAGTGAGTAATATGGAATTGCTAGCTGCCAACCTTGGCTGCCAAATAGCAACTCTGCCTACAAAGTATTTGGGTGTGCCTTTGGGAGCACAAAACAAGGACATAGGAGTGTGAACTGATGTACTGGAGAGATGTAACAGGAAACTAGCAAGGTGGAAGAGTCAATACCTCTCTTTGGGAGGGAGATTGACCCTGGTCAAGTCAATCCTAGATGCACTCACATCCTATATGATGAGTCTTTTTCCCATACCAAAGAGCATTGAGAGAAAAATCAACAAACTTAGAAGATCTTTTCTTTGGAATGGAAACAGAGAAAACAGAGGTTACAAGCTAGTCAAGTGGGACATTGTAACACTTAGCAGGAAGCATGACGGACTGGGTATAAAAAAGCTAAGCCTTCAGAATTCCTGTCTTCTACGGGAATGATTGTGAAGATTTTGCACTAAAGAGTTGTCATTATGGAAGAGAGTCATCATTGACAAATATGGATTGCAGAGCCACTGGTCTACTGAAGAGGTTCTGGGAACATTTGGATGTAGCGTTTGCAAGACCATTAGAAGACTATGGCCACACTTCAAAGGTAACATCTCACTTAAGGTGGGAAATGGCATGAAAATTGACTTCTGGAATGATCTATGGATTGGGGAAGAATGCCTAGCAACATTATTTCCAGACCTGTTTATGCTCAGCCAGCAGAACAAGGACACAATCTTTCAGATATGAAGCCCTTAGGGATGGAATTTCCTATTTAGAAGAGCCCTTAAAGACTAGGAGATAGAGAGAATCACTACTCTATTTCAGATCCTAAATACCTTTCCAAGCGCTTCCATTGAGCCTAATAAGCCTATATGGAGATTACAAAGGAAAGGAGTGTTCACAATGAAGTCTTGTTACTAAAGTAGCAATGCTAGTCAAAGACAGAATAGAATTTGGCCTTGGAAGCTAATCTGGAAGATAAAAATACCTCTAAAGGTCTCATGTTTTGCTTGGTTGGTGCTTAGAAAGGCATGCTTAACACATGAAGTGCTTCAGAAAAAAGGAAGACAGATTTTCTCAAGGTGCTTTATTTGTGATCAAGATGCTAAAGTCAATGGACACTTGTTCCTCCACTGCAAGGTAGCTGCCAACCTATGGAACATGTTTTTTTGCATACTTGGTGTGTGTTGGGTAATTCCACAGACCACTAAGGGTCTACTAGATAGCTGGAAGGAGATAAGAAGAAGACACTTTGTTGAAGACTAGTGGGAGTTAATCCCAGCTTGCATTTTGGTGGACTTGATGGAAAGAAAGGAATGCTAGATGTTTTGAGGATAAGAGTAATAGCATTCAGAAGATTAGATTGGTTGCCTTAGCCTTTTGTATTTTTGGTGTAAACAGGATATGATGAGGGATATAGAACTTTTTGTTAGGCGAATTGTAATCTCCCTAGGGGTAGTTTTGATATGCTCTGATGAGATTGTAAGTGACCTATGCTCATTATTATTTGATGATGAGACTTTTGTGAATATACAATTATCCTTATCTCAAAAAAAAATTGTGTTTTACCAAAAAAAGGATGTATACTGAAAAAAGGGAAACGGAAAGGAGAAAATCCAAGAACAAGGATGGGTTTGGCTCTAATATGGTACTCCCATGTTAAGAAAATGGACTTTGGGCCTCAATCAATCTGAAAAGTTAGCTCTTGAGATGAAAAGTTCTCAAGACTATATAAGGAGACAACTCATTCCTTCAACCAGTGTGGGACAATCTAACTATGAAACAGAAGAGAAAACGAGAGAAACTTGGCTTGATTATTCCTCAAGCAGTCAAGCTATTGGGATTTAAATAACTACATGTCCTAAAAAGGAAAGGAAATCAACACCTAATTACAATAGGAGTAAATTAAGCTACCTACTATGATTACACATATTCTAGAATATTCACAAAGAATCTAACACTAACAACTTGAACAGACTGAAAGAATGTTTGGGGTCTCTGTTACCAAAAAGTCTATTAAAAAGAGAAGGACTAAACAAATATGAGGTGCCTTTAACTTTGGCATTAACCAGAATTGTCTCAAACCTGACAAATCTTCCTGACTGATCACTGATGTTCTAAAATATACCACCTTTTGTCATTTGGAAATGAATTTTCCAGAAAAAGAAAAATAATTACAATTGAGTATGAATATCATTAAGGAGGAACATACCTCCTCAGTGTTGAAAATGTCTTTTCTAAAAAGACAGTAAAATAATGTGATATTTCACCATTGCTCCATCCTATTCTAACCCCTTAGGCTGCTTTGTAGAGCTAAAAACCTCATTGGTCAGAATCATATCCACCTTCGATCGAGATACTCTCCTTATATTTATATTGTGTAAGCTTCTAGGTAACCACCACTTCACAGGCATCAAACATAAAAACAAGATAGAACAGAAAACAAGACATATAATATGATAAAGGTCGGCCCATTCCTAAGTCATAAAGAAGCACCCAGTGGATGTAAGTTGACTAAAGATAGTGGCAGTAGAATGACTGAAAGCAGATATTCGGAAGGATATAAATCACCTGTCTTCTTCCAGCCAAGTACCTCTAAAGGATCCATCCCTTGAAGTTGAATGCTCTTGGCTAGGCTCTCCCATAATTGATGGCTTCGCATCATTAACTCCCATTTCTCAGTACCGGGTGATTTGTGTGCCTTCCATATGTATCCTTGACCTAGAACCAGCTCAGATGAGAAACAGTACAGAAAATCCACAATCAATCAGTCAAGTCACTGGGAACAATAGGATTATCAGCTGAAAGAGATGTTCTCACTTCTCCAAAATTCTCAAGTGAGAGAACAAGGGTTTAGAAGAACACTTCTAATACTTAATATAGAAACAAATTAACTCTTCCACTTAAGTGTTTGACAGACCATTGACATACTTATTTAGTTGATCTTTGTGATTAATCTATCTTCAATCAGATATAGCTCAGTAATTTCAATAAACACAAGATTGACAGCGTACTAAGTTAATATATACAGCATTTAGTCCAAGAAGGTATGCATATGAATATATCAACTATACTAAACCTTGAACCCAAACTAGTAGGCTTCGGCTATACAACAACAACTACAACCACTACTACTTCTCCATCTCCAAGCTAGTTGGGTCAGCATATAAATACTCAATATCCATTTTGCAGTATTTGGCCCATTTCATTCCAATATTCAAAACATTGGGGTCTGGTCGTCAATGTATAAGATCTTCAATACACTTTTACCTGCTCCTGTTGCGCCAGAGCAAGGAACAGCAGCATCAACTAGGGCGACGGAGAGATCTGAGGCAAGGAGCAAGTGGCGTGCGATGGTCAATCCAATGATTCCGGCACCAACTATGACAACATCGAAGGAGTTAGACGCCGAAGACTGACTCGAATTCGAAACTCGAAGTGATCCATGCCAACTTTTTTTACTTCGTATCAATGATAGAGGTGTATTTGCAAGGATCCTGCGGCCACAATTTTTTTGATTTGAGGGTAAAAGATGTGAGTGTAGCTTGTTTGGAGGAGATGAAAGTAGGCCATTGGTATTGAGATTAGAGTTTATAGTAATTTTGTAGGTCATTGCAGCCATTTTTGTGGATTTCCTGCGGAGCAAGTTAAGTCTTTTCAGATTGCTTTTGGTGTCAGTGTGCAAACATTGAACACTTGCATCAGCGAACTGCAAGGATAGAGAAGAAACTGCAGAGAAACGAGGGAAAGATATAAACAAGTCTTGAAATAAAAAAAAAAGGAAAAGGGCTCAAATATATATATGATTGAACTTTCTGAAAAGACTCATTTATGTTATTTTTTAAAGTTTGGTTCATCTATCTCATTGCTTTTAAAGAAAAAAAATTATTCATGCCATTTTTTTAACTCTGGTTTTACAAAATCATTTTTTACACCCAAAACAAGATTTAACACTTTTCAATTGGAGTTTTTGGATCAAATGTACTATTTTTGCTTCATCCTTTTTAAGAACACATGAAGAACATAAACAACTCCCAAATTTCAACATCTTCAATTCTTCACGAAATCATCTCAAAATTCGGTTACATCAGTAATTTCTTTTTAAAAAAAACTAAAATTCTAAAATTATTTGTAGAGTTTAAAAAATTCATCCGTATTAAAAAAAATCCAAAAAAAAAAAATCAGTTCCAAAATTTTAATAATTTGCTTTGATTCGTGTTTCTATAGTTGCTTTTGACATTAGATCTTTATTATCTAGTGTTTTTGAGTCTGCTCAAAATTTCAAATGATTTGAAGTTGAGGAGAAAATTCTAGAGAAAATTACCTAAATGGGCCATAAAATCCAAAATAATTACAAGTTCATATCCAAATCTAAAGTAATTCCTGAAATACCCATTTTCTCATAAATAATTACAGTTCATACCCCCATTCATTAAGGGTGATAATTTTCGCTTAACTGATACTAAATCGGTATCATTAAGATTTATAATTTCGCTTATAAAAATACTAAATCAGTATATAAATATAATGTATTGGTATCATTAAGGTTTCTTGTTCAAAAATTACTTATTAGTCAATGATACTATAAGAGTATATATGTATATTGTTGTGGTATCATTAAGGTTTCTTGTTAAGAAATTACTCATTAGTCAATGATACTATAAGAGTATATATATACTCTTATAGTATCATTGACTGATGAGTAATTTCTTAACAAGAAACCTTAATGATACCAATACAGTATATATATATACTGATTTAGTATCAATTCAGCGAAATTATCAGCCTTAATGATACCAACACAATATATGATACTGATTTAGTATCAGTTAAGTGAAATTATCAGCCTTAATGATACGAATACAGTATATGATACTGATTTAGTATCAGTTCAGCGAAATTAGTAAGGGGGTATATAGTGTAATTATTTAGTGGGGTATATGTTTGTAATTATTTTACTTTTATGGGGTATTTACTTATTTTCCCCAAAATTCTATCATTAAAGAATGTTGAAGTTTTGAAACTTTGAAAAAATTTCAAGTGGGTCTTGTTGAGTTAGATTGAATTCGAGCTCAAAAGATATTGAGTTTTGGTATCTAGCTCGGAAGGTAACTACTCTTGAAATTTGAGGAGATTTCATGAGGAATTGAAGAAGTTTGAAATTTGGGAATTGTTAATGTTCTTTATGTGTTCTTGGTTTTCTTAAGGAAAGAAGCAAAACGAGTATATTTGATCCAAAAACTCCAATTGAAAAGTGTTAAAGTTGTTTGGGTTTAAAAAATGGTTTTGCAAAACCGGAGTTAAAAAATGACATGGATGAGCCTTTTCTATAACAGCAATGGCATATATGAGCCAAACTTTTAACAGATAGCATAAATGAGCCTTTTCTAAAAGTTTGATAGCATATTTGAGTCTTTTCTCTAAAAAATAATATGTATACCCTTTTTTTTTCTTTTTAATTTGTGAAAAAAAAAACATATTTGGTAATTAGATTTGATGTAATTGATGTAATTATATGGAAAAAAATATATAAATGAGTCATAAAACTCAAAATAATTACATGTTCATACCCCAATCCAAAGTAATTCAAGAAATACTCATTCTCCCACCATTCATTAAGGCTGATAATTTTCGCTTAACTAATACTAAATCGGTATTGTCACGCCCCGAAGCTACCCCCAGGACGCGAACACGGGACCTAGGATCATGAGTGACCCCAAGCTAACCCTACTGACATAACATAAGCATACTATGATAACTGAAATAAGATAATTCTATGAGGAAGCTTAAACATGAGATAAACTGAAAGTGATGGGGAATACCCATTCTAAATCTGGATATATAATCTGAGAGTTTAACGACAACTGAAATATTAAACTTGAATCTAAAATTGAATCTATCTATGACGAAGAATGAAGACTCACCACTGATGCTGCTGAACTGAAGATCGGGAACCGATCTATGCGTGATCTGGAAGCTGAGAACCTAAACCTACATCACGAGAAGATGTAGCGCAGAGTATGCGTCAATACTTGAAAGGTACTGAGCATGCAGGATAGAATAAAGCTGAACAATATACATAACTGAACAAATCATATATCTGAGCAATGATGTAAGATAAGCATGATACTATACTGAAAATACTGAACATGAATTAACTGAATGCAATGACCAAGTTTATAACATGTTGAGACTAAAATCTGACTATAACTAATAACATGGTCAATGCAATAGAATCTGACTGTGAGGGAGCTACTAATAACCGACATAAAACCACATGAGCTAAATATGGAGTCCGATGTATACGCCCTATCAAGAGGACCCAATATACACTGCCAGAGGTATAGAGGCATGACTGGCGTGATTACTAAAATGATGCCCACAGAGGGGACTTACAACCTACAGGGCACGTAGTTCTGGGACTTGAGGGTGACTGACCCTAGTCTAACTCGGTATTAAGTCTACTCCCAACTGATTATGTAAATGACACATTATGGCTGAATTTATGTAATACTGGATAGCTCAAAATACTGACAAGCAAAATCAAAGAATTCAACATTAATGTACTGATAATGAAACATTTGAATCTGAAGCATGTATATCTGAAATAATTGACCTAGCATGTGTAATTCATCAACTAAAAGAACTACATAGCTAGGGTTCTGAGTTTATGGAAGCATCTATGCAAAACAATACTAAAATCATGATAATTTGATTAGGAATGTTAAAGTAACTAATTCATAATGATCTGCTGAAATTCGAGAAACCCTAGGTCTAGATAATATGAAGGGAATCAGAACCTGACTGAATTCTTGGGACCTAATGGGTAAAAGGAACCCACTAGTGAAATCCCACATACCTGGTGAAGAATTCCATGGAGAAATCTTTCGATTTTGGGATGGAACTGATGAAAACCTTGCTGCATTTTGGAACTAGGGCTGGTCGACTTCTTCTCCTCTATTTCTCTAGTTTGATCGATTTCTTGGTGAATGATTTGACTAGGGTAAGTTCTAATTAAGTTACTAGGCTTAAACTGACCAAAACTACTTAGTTTAGGGGTTAAACGACGTAGTTTAGGGTCCAACGCATGAGGAAAAGACCAAACGACCCCTGACTTAAAATCTGCTGAAGCCACCGACAGGACTGATCGACGGTTCCGTGGACTGATCCACGATCTGTCCTGTCAGTCCGTCGATCAACTTCAGAGACCAGGTTTTGATGGGTCCTGAGGGTCTAGACCTACGAACAGATAGACAGTCCGTGGACTGATCCATGATCCGTCCTGTCAGTCCGTTGATCGACTTCAGAGACCAGGTTCTGAGGGGTCCTGAGGATCTTGACCTACGGACGGATCGACGGTCCGTGGACTGATCCACGATCCATCATGTCCGACCGTGGGTCATGCTTTAGAATAGTTTTTGTCTGAGTTTCTGGGGAGGGTTGCAGGTGGCCATCCACAGACCACCAGGACGGACCGTGGGTCACCCTACGGTCCGTGGATGGTGCCCGTTGGTGGCACCTGCAACTTCTGAAATCTGTATTTTTGGTAGTTCTAGGATACGGGGTGTTACATTATCTCCCCTTTGGGAACATTCGTCCTCAAATGAAGACTAAACTAGCTGAATATGAGGGAAAGAGCTGCAAACCCTACCACTAAATACTAAAACTGATTTATGACTGAACTAAGTTCCAAGAACATGCAAATACGCTGAAAATGCAAGTATAAACTGAAGGAACAAGATACTAAGGCTGAAACTACGCATGAATGACTGAAAAACTAGAGAGGAACTATTACCTCAAGTTGGAATGGAATCGAAAGGAAAGAGATGAGGATACTTGGCCTTCATGGCTGCTTCTGCTTCCCAAGTAGCTCCCTCTATGGACCGACTCCTCCACAAAACCTTAACTGAAGCGGCTTCTTTGTTTCTCAACCTTCGAACCTGATGATCAAGAATCTGAACTGGTACCTCTTCATAAGTGAGACTATCTTTCACAGCCACACTCTCTAATGGTACTATGGATACTGGGTCACCCAAACACTTCTTCAACAATGAAATGTGAAAGACCGGATGCACTGCTGCTAGTTCTGCTGGTAGCTCTAACTCATAAGCCACTTTACCAATTCTTTTCAAGATCTTGTAAGGGCCTACATATCTAGGACTGAACTTCCCTTTCTTGCCAAATCTCATCACCCCCTTCATAGGTGACACTTTAAGGAAAACTCAATCATCAATTTGGAACTCCAAGCCCCTTCTCCTTACATGTGCATAGGACTTCTGGCGACTCTGGGCTGTTTTAAGTCTATCTCTGGTGAGCTGCACTTTTTTCCATATTATCATAAACCAAATCTGGTCCTATTAAGGCTGCTTCACCTACTTCAAACCAACCAACTGGAGATCTCCATCTACGCCCATACAATGCCTCATAAGGGGCCATCTGAATGTTGGAATGGTAGCTATTGTTGTAGGCGACCCGTATAAGAGGAAGGTGATCATCCCAACTACCCTTGAAGTCGATCACACAAGCTCTCAACATGTCCTCTAAGGTCTGAATGGTACGCTATGCCTGACCATCCGTCTGCGGATGAAACGCTGTGCTAAGATTAACCTGAGTACCAAGACCTTTCTGAAATGACTTCCAAAAATGAGAGGTAAACTGAGGACCTCTATCTGAGATGATAGATAAAGGAACCCCATGCAACCTGACTATCTCATTAATGTAAAGCTTGGCATAGTCCTCCGCTGAGTCTGTAGTCTTAACAGCCAAAAAGCGTGCAGACTTAGTAACTTTGTCTACTATCACCCAAATGGAGTCATGCTGTCTGCGAGTACGAGGTAAACCTATAATGAAGTCCATGTTGATCACTTCCCACTTCCAAGTAGGAATGTTGATCTCTTGAGTCATACCCCATGGTTTCTGATGTTCTACCTTCACTTGCTGACAATTAGGGCACTTAGCCACAAAATCCGCTATATCCCTTTTCATACCATTCCACCAAAAGGCTTCCCGCAGATCGCGATACATCTTTGTGGCACCTAAATGAATAGAATACCTAGAATTATGGGCTTCTATAAGAATCTGATGTCTCAACTCACCCACCTTAGGAACACATAATCGACCCTGATAGCGAAGCACACCATCTCCCCCTTGGGAGAATACCTCAACTCTTTGCTGATGGACTGCACCCTTTAGTTGAAGCAATATCGAATCATTGTCTTGCTTTTCCTTAACCTCCGCTACCAATGAAGATTCTGACCCATTCTGAACTGTTACACCACCATCTGATATTCTCATAAGGCGAACGCCCAAGCGAGCAAGCCTGTGAACATCCTTTGCTAATTCTTTTCTTTCTTTCTCAACATGTGCTACACTACCCATAGATAGTCTACTAAGAGCATCTGCTACTACATTGGCCTTACCAGGATGGTAATGCACGCTCATATCATAATCCTTGAGGAACTCAAGCCATTTCCTCTGGCGAAGATTCAACTTTTTCTGGGTGAACACATACTGAAGGCTTCTATGGTCTGTGAACACATCTACGTGAACACCATACAAGTAATATCTCCAAATCTTAAGTGCAAACATCACTGCTGCAAGCTCGAGGTCATGAGTCGGATAATTCTTCTCATGCACCTTAAGTTGTCTAGAAGCATAAGCTGTAACCTTACCTCGCTACATCAACACACAACCTAGGCCGAAGCTGGACGCACCACAATAGATAACATAACCGTCTGAACCCTTTGGTAGAGTCAAAACAGGAGCTGTAGTCAACCTATTTTTCAGCTCTGCGAAGCTTTTCTCACAATCATCTGACCACTGAAACTTAACCTTTTTCTGAGTCAACTTAGTCAATGGAGAAGCTATGGATGAAAATCTTTCCACGAACCTTCTGTAATAACCAGCTAGACCCAAGAAACTTCTGATATCTGTAGGAGAGGTAAGTCTGGGCCATTGTTTCACCGCTTCTATTTTCTGAGAATCCACTCGGATCCTTTTGCTAGATAATATATGCCCGAGGAAAGCAACTGATTGTAACCAAAACTCACATTTGCTAAATTTAGCAAACAACTGGCAATCTTTCAGAGTTTGCAGAACAACCCTCAAATGAGTCACATGTTCTTCCTCATTCCTAGAGTAAATGAGGATATCATCAATAAAGACGATAAAGAACAAGTACAAATACTGCTTGAACACTCTGTTCATCAAATCTATGAAAGCTGCAGGAGCATTGGTTAGTCCAAATGACATAATTACGAATTCATAATGGCCATACCGAGTTCTGAAGGCTATTTTCGGGATGTCACTATCTCTGACTCTAAGCTGATGATAACCGGATCTGAGGTCTATCTTGGAAAAATGACTAGCACCATGAAGTTGGTCGAACAAGTCATCAATCCTGGGGATGGGATACTTATTCTTGATTGTGACTTTGTTCAACTGCCGATAGTCAATGCACATCCTGAGAGAACCATCTTTCTTTTTCACAAACAACACTGGTGCACCCCATGGCGAAATACTAGGTCTGATGAAGCCCTTATCTAGAAGTTCTTTCAACTGCTCTTTCAATTCCTTAAGCTCAACTGGAGCCATTCTGTTAGGAGGAATAGAAATAGGCTGGGTATCTGGAAGAAGATCAATTCCAAAGCTGATTTCCCTTTCGGGAGGAACTCTGGGAAGATCTTCGGGAAACACTTATGGGAACTCATTAACTACTGGAACTGACTAAATAGTTGGCGTTTCAGAGCTTAACTCCTTAACCCGAACTAGATGATATAGAAAACCCTTAGAGATAATCTTTCTGGTCTTAAGGTAAGAAATGAATCGACCTATAGGCGTTAAGCTACTACCTTCCATTCTAAGATTGGTTCGTCTGGAAACTGAAAACGAGCAATCCTAGTTCTACAATCGACTGAGGCATAACAGGAATGTAACCAATCCATGCCTAGAATGATATCGAAGTCTACAATTTCTAACTCTACAAGATCTGCTGAGGTGACTTTCTGAGAGACTGTGACAGGGCAATTTCTGTATACCCGTCTAGCTATAACTGGGTCAACGACTGGAGTAGAGACTGAGAAGGGTTCTGAGAGAGTTTCTGGACTAACATCGAATTTGATTGCTATATAAGGAGTTAAAAAAGACAAAGTAGCCCCTGTTGTCTTTCCACTGAGTGAACCATATGTGAGCCACATCCTTAAGCTGCTAGGATGCCAATTCCACCCTATCACTACCAGTCACTTGCATCACTCCAAAGATTTTCTTAACCTCATCAATGAAATTATGTGGGTCCTCACCAACTTGCGACCCTAAAAACTCAGGCGGATTCATCCTAACAAAATCTCGAACTCTAGCTGCCACTGATCCACCCTTTATATTAGTAGGAACTGGAACTTGTTGATTGTTCTGGTTGGTCATACTCTGAGCCTAAAGCTGAATCGCATTCTGAAACTCTACGTTCGAAACCTCATGGTTTGGGACTAGAGGAACTGCATTAGCATTCCATGCGTAAGCTCAACGATGAGGCATGATCTTAAGCACATAACGTCGAGTTAGAAATGAGGAATTAGATCATACCTTACGCACGATAATAGTAACAAGAAAATGAAGTTTTCCTAAAACACTTCGTAGCCTTCCACTCATTAGATGTGGTGCACTTCACACCCATGAAAAGGAATCTACTTAGTGCAGCTTTTCAGACATCCTAGGACTCTAAAACCTAATGCTCTGATACCAAGTTTGTCACGTCCCGAAGCTACCCAGGACACAGACACTGGACCTAGGATCACGAGTGACCCCAAGCTAACCCTGCTGGCATAACATAAGCATACTATGATAACTGAAATAAGATAATTCTATGTGGAAGCTAAAACATGAGATAAACTGAAAGTGATGGGGAATACCCATTTTTAATCTGGATATAAAATCTGAGAGTTTGATGACAACTGAAATATCAAACTCGAATCTAAAACTGATTCCAACTATGTTTGAAATAAAGCCTCTAACTGACTAGAGATGATGGGAAATGCCCCAGCTAAATCTAGAAAAAACTGAAACTAAAGACTGAAAGTAGAAAGATAATCATGTCAATCGTCCCCGAAGAATAATGACTTACCACTGATGTTGCTGAACTGAAGATTAGAACCGATCTATACGTGATATGGAAGCTGAGAACCTGAACCTACATCACGAGAAGATGTAGCGCAGAGTATGCGTCAGTACTTGAAAGGTACTGAGCATGCAGGATAGAATAAAGCTGAACAAAGCATATAACTGAGCAATGATGTAAGATAAGCATGATACTATACTGGAAATACTGAACATGAACTAACTGAATGCAATGACCAAGTTGATAACATGCTGAGACTGAAACTGATAACATGGTCAATGCAATAGAATCTGACTGTGAGGGAGCTACTAATAACCGACATAAAACCACATGAGCTAAATGTGGAGTCCGATGTATACGCCCCATCGAGACGACCCAATATACCCTGCCAGAGGTATAGAGGCATGACTGGCGTGATCACTAAAATGATGCCCACAGAGGGGACTTACAACCTACGGGGCACGTAGTTTTAGGACTTGAGGGTGACTGACCCTAGTCCAACTCTGTATTAAGTCTACTCCCAACTGATTATGTAAATAACACATTATAACTGAATTTCTGTAATACTGGATAGCTCAAAATACTGACATGCAAAATCTGAGAATGCAACATTAATGTACTAATAATGAAACATTCAAATCTGAGGCATGTATATCTGAAATAACTGACCTAGCATGTGTAATTCATGAACTAAACGAACTACATAGCTAGGGTTCTGAGTTTATTAAAGCATCTACGCAAAATAATACTAAAATCATGATAATCTGATTAGGAACGTTAAAGTAACTAATTCATAATGATCTGCTGAAATTCTAGAAACCCTAGGTCTAGATAATATGAAGGGAATCAAGAACCTGACTGAATTATAGGGACCTAATGGGTGAAAGGAACCCACTAGTGAAATCTCACATACCTGGTGACGAATTCCACGGAGAGATCTTTCGAATTCGGGCTGGAACTGATGAAAACCTTGTTGCATTTTGGAACTAGGGTTGGTCGACTTCTTTTCCTCTATTTCTCTAGTTTGATTGATTTCTTGGTGAATGATTTGACTAGGGTAAGTTGTAATTAAGTTACCAGGCTTAAACTAACCAAAACTACGTATTTTAGGGGTTAAACGACGTAGTTTAGGGGTCCAACGCATGAGGAAAAGACCAAACGACCCCTGACTTAAAATCTGTTGAAGCCACCAATGGGACTGATCGACGGTCCGTGGACTGATCCACGATCCGTCCTGTCAGTCCGTCGATCGACTTCAGAGACCAGGTTTTGATGGGTCCTGAGGGTCTCGACCTACAGACGGATCGACGGTCCGTGGACTGATCCATGATCCGTCCTGTCAGTCCGTTGATCGACTTCAGAGACCAGGTTCTGTGGGGTCCTGAGGATCTCAACGTACGAACGGATCGACGGTCCGTGGAATGATCCACGATCCGTCATGTCGGACCGTGGGTCATGCCTTAGAATAGGTTTTGTCTGAGTTTCTGGGGAGGGTTGCAGGTGGCCATCCACGGACCACCAGGACGGACCGTGGGTCACCCTACGCTCCGTGGGTGGTGCCCGTTGGTGGCACCTGCAACTTCTGAAATCTGCATTTTTGGTAGTTCTATGATACGGGGTGTTACAGGTATCATATACTGTATTAGTATCATTAAGGATGATAATTTCATTTAACTCATACTAATTTAGTATATATATATATATATATATATATATATATAATTGTATTGATATCATTAAGGTTTCTTGTTCAGAAATTACACATTAGTGAATGATACTATAACAATATATATATTGTATTGGTATCATTAAGGTTTCTTGTTCAGAAATTACTCATTAGTCAATGATACTATAAGAGTATATGTATATTGTTGTGGTATCATTAAGGTTTCTTGTTCAAAAATTACTAATTAGTCAATGATACTATAAGAGTGTGTGTATATCTATAAAAGGTTTCCATATACTCTTATATATATATCATTAAGATTTTCATATACTCTTATAGTATCATTAACTATTGAGTAATTTCTGAATAAGAAACCTTAATGATACTAATACCGTATATATATTCTGATTTATTATCAATTAAGACAAATTATCAGCCTTAGTGATACTAGTACAGTATACAGGGGCGGATCCACCCTTGGTCAAAGGGTGTCAAACTACACCCATTCGCCAGAAAATTACATGGTATATAGAGGTCAAATTTTATTTTAACAAATTTATATAAAAGTATTGACACATTTTGACACAAGTGAAAAGTTTAGTCTATTGGTCAAAAGGTTGAAAAAGTTCCTTAAGATTGTGTGTTCAAGCCCTATTGATCTCATAATTATCTTTTTTTAATATATTTTCTTACTACAAACATTGACACCCCTTCATGAGATTTCTACTTAAGAGATATAGTATAATTATTTAATGGGGTATGAATGTAAAGGGGATTTCTGCTTAAGCGTGACAGTATATGATACTGATTTAGTATCAGTATATAGTATAATTATTTAGTGGGGTATGAATGTAAATGGGTATATTTTTGTAATTATTTTGCTCTAGCGTGTTTGTTTGGTCATGTAATTAGCAGACAGTATATGATACTAATTTAGTATTTGTATATAGTATAATTATTTAGTTGGGTATGAATTTAAAGGGGTATCTGTTTGTAATTATTTTGCTCTAGCGTGTTTGGTTTGTCATGTTATTAGCAGACATTATATGATACTGATTTAGTATCAGTATATAGTATAATTATTTAGTGGGGTATGAATGTAAAGGGGTATATGTTTGTAATTATTTTGCTTTTATGGGGTATTTGTTTAGTTTCCCCTAATTATATTGTCTAGCGTGTTTGGTTGGTCATGTAACATACTGATTTAGTATTATTTAAGCGAAATTAGTTAGGTGTATATAGTGTAATTATTTAGTGAGGTATGAATGTAAAGGGGTATATGTTTGTAATTATTTTGCTTTTATAGGGTATTTGCTTAGTTTTCCTAATTACATTGTCTAGCGTATTTGGTTGGTCATGTAATTAGAAGGTAATTGGATGTAATTGACGGGGTTAATTACACTCTCCAATTCTCAAGGAGGGGTTACGAATTGTTAGTATTACAAGCTGATTACTTTTTAATTTCTTCTTTTTAAATCTAGTTTTATTTTATATTTTTATTTATTTTATATTTCTATTATTTTAAATTATTTTTTATTTTTATTATTCTAAACAAATTTAAAAGTTTTTTTTTTAGTATTTATATTTCATTTACTTCTCATTCTCAACTTTCTACTTCATGTAACACCCCAGATTCAAAAGAGGTAAAAAAATTTGCAGATTTAGAAAGTTGCAGGTGCCAACCGACGGTGGCCACCCACGGACCGTGGTAGGGACCACGAACCATAGGGAGGGTCCGTGGTTGGGGCACCTCAACTTGACTCAGACCCCAGAAACCATGACCTGACCAACGGTCCGTCGGTCAGACCACGGACCAAGGTCCCAGGTCCGTAGGTTGAGCCCCAAATTTCAAGTCCCTGACCACCGAACCATGGCTGACCAGGAAGGACGATAGTTCCATCCACGGTCCGTCGGTCGGGGGTCCGTAGCTCATCTTCTGATAGTTATTTTAGGGACTAAAGGGTCTTTTCTGGTTTTGATTAAATCAAAGTTGTGTCGTTTTGCCTAAGTCTAGAACACCAATATAAGTATTTTTTTAACCCCAAAATCCTCCATTCAAGTCATTCTCTCAAATCCCAAAAGAAAACCAAACTATCTCTCAAATATTCTCTCTCTAGAAGGTAGAAGAAGAAGGAAGAAATTGTTAGATGTAGTTCGTACTTCCTTATGGTGCATTGAGTATGTTTGGTTTGGAGTTGATGTTTCCTCCTTAGTTGTGTGCATTTAGTGAGTTGCATGCATGATGGGCTGCTAGTCTTGAGTCTTTTTCATTGTAAATCATGCTTAGAATCTTATTCGGGGACGAATGATCCCAAGGGGGAGATAATGTAACACCCCTGATTCAAAAGAGGTAAAAAAATTGCAGACTTAGAAAGTTGCACGTGCCAACCGACGGTGGCCACCCACGGACCGTGGTGGGGACTACGGACCATAGGGAGGGCGGTTGTTGGGGCACCTCAACTCGACTCAGACCCCAGAAACCATGACCTGACCAACGGTCCATTTGTCAGACAACGTACCATGGTCCCAGGTCTGTAGGTCAAGCCACAAATTTTAATTCCCTGACCACCGAACCACGGCTGACCAGGAAGGACCGTAGGTCCATCCACGGTCCATCGGCCGGGGGTCCATAGGTCCTCGGCTGGCAGTTATTTTAGGGACTTAAGGGTCTTTTCAGATTTTATTAGATCAAAGTGGTGTCATTTTGCCTAAGTCTAGAACGCCTATATAAGTATTTTTAACCATAAAAATCCCCCATTCAAGTCATTCTCTCAAATCCCAAAAGAAAACCAAACTCTCTCTCAAATATTCTCTCTCTAAAAGGTAGAAAAAGAAGGAAGAGATTGAAGCTAGGTCAAGATCAAGTCTCCCAATCTTCAAGCTTTTGTGGGCTTTGTGACTAAGGTATGATGGTTTTCATCCATGGGATCCTCCCTCCCATGGAGTCCCTTAGAATTCCCTAATTGTGAAGTCTAAATCCCCAATTCTAGTTAGGGTTTCTTCCAATGTTGTGGGTTATGATGAATGTTGATCCAATTGAGTGGATTATGATTGTTTATCATTGAATTGATAGAATTGCATGTTTAAGGGGTGAAATTACATGTACCCATGCCTATTCCATGATTATAACCTAGAATTGATAAATTGGGTTGATGCCTTGAAGGGAAACTTTACAGGTTTAGATATCTCCTTATAGGATTGATGAATTATGATTAGAATTTCTTGAGAATAAAGCATAGATGATGATCATGAGATGTAGTTCTTTGAGAGTAAAGCCTATGATATGAATTGTGGGTAATTGTTGTTAGTGTTGTGGAAGGGATATTTCCCGCATGAATTGCTTCATTATGAATGTATGAATGTGAAAGGTTTACTCACATGAATTATTTTAGGTTGAAAAGATTGCTAACCTAAAATGAATCTAGAATAAAAGACTATGTAATTGATGAGGCTAGAGGCGACTACCTTTGACCTCCATATGAGAAGGATATGAGATGATTTCCCATACGCCTTAGAATTGAACAAGAGGTGATTCCCCACGTTCCTATTATTATGAATGATGTGGAGGCGAGTACCTGTGTCATACGATGTTATTGTCGAGGCGAGTACCCATGATCTTAAGGTAAGTAAGGCAAGAGGCGAATACCTATTAGCCTTTGTAAGTCAGGCAATGAGGAATCCACATGTCTTTAAAAGTAAGTATGAATAATGTGGACTATGTTATGGTAAATGAATAGCTTGGATTGTTCCTTGAGATGCCTTCCATGAGGTAAGCTTGACTAGAGGCGGATGACCCAAGTCTTGACTAAGGATAAGTAAGGTTGCTTGAGAAGTGTTCCTTTCTTATTATGATGATGATTTATGTGCATTGATTATGCTTATGATTTATGTTGACTAACCATTATGTTTATATTGTCTATTCTAGCTATCATATTTAGTACATGATTGTACTAACACATACTTTGCCTACATTCTTATCAAATGTAGGGTCCAGCGACATTGATTCTCACACTCGTGGCTAGGTTCATAGTTGATCATGAAGTGAAGATTTGGTGAGTCCTCATTGTGTTCGAGGATGTGATCACCACTTTCTTTTATATCTTTCGTTTTATGTCTTGGACTATTGTATGGGCTGTGATCCAAGACTTCATTCATGTTGTTAGATGGTTTGAGACAAGTGCATTAGACTTCCGCTCATTTTATAAAGACTTGATTGTTTTGAAATGTTTTAAATTTCCGCATAATTTCTATTACTCCGTGTTATGATATGCAAAGTGGCTTGTATGAGGCCTCTCGGGGTCTTATACGCCTTGTTACATCTAGGAGGTACCCCCTGGGTCGTGACAAACTTGGTAATCAGAGCATAAGGTTTAGAATGGTTCTAGGATGTCTCAAACCACGTCAAGTAGAGTCTTGTTCATAAGTGTGAAGCGCACCCCATTTATGAATGAGAGACTACTAGATGTTTAGGAAACTTCACTTCTTCATTTCTCTAAGTCGTGATATGGAGTTTAGCTCTATAAAGTCTTTCTCTTGAACCTTACCCGATGGTTTTCAGGATATGACTATTAGAAGGGCTAATGCTAGAAGGACTGAGTGAGATAATGTGGGCCAAGAAGTTCCTCCCCAAGATCCTCCTCAAGCTCCGATTGATAATTTGGCTGAGAATGTAACAAATGCGGAGTTTAGGTCTGCTTTCCAAGTGTTGGCTCAAGCCTTGACGGCTCAAGCCAATAGAGAGGTGGTAGCTCCCGTGAACCCAAATGTGGGTACGACGACGGCAAGAGTGAGGGACTTTATAAGGATGAACCCTCCGGAATTTTCTAGCTCCAAAGCTGAGGAAGATCCTCAAGAGTTTATCGATGAAGTCTATAAGATACTTGCTATTATGGGAGTGACTCCGGTAGAGAAGGAGGAATTGGCCGCTTACCAACTCAAAAGGGTTGCTCAGATTTGGTTCAATCAATGAAAGGAGGCTAGGCCAGAAAAAATGGGTCCCATAGAGTGGGGAAGGTTCAAAAGTGCTTTTCTTGATCAATTTTTCCCTCTTGAGATGAGAGAGGCCAAGGTGCTCGAGTTTATTAACCTCCGACAAGGAAATATGAGTGTGTGGGAGTATGCATTGAGGTTGACTCAGTTATCCAAATATGCCCCCTCTATTGTGGCGGATCGTAGAACTAAGATGAGTAAGTTCATGTCGGGAGTGTCCGACATGGTAGTCAAAGAAGGCCGCACCGCTATGCTTGTTCATGACATGGACATCTCTCGTCTTATGGTGCATGCCCAGCGAATTGAGGAAGAAAAGCTTAAGGAAAGATCTAGGGAGGCAAAGCGGGCAAGAACGGATGATGGTAACTTTTCACATTCTAGGTCCAGTGGACGGGGTCGTTCAAGGTTTCAACAAAAGTTCTCCGGGCAAGGTCCTTCTAATGCTCCTCCAAGGTCTAGCAATGAAAGGGTGTATAACCCTAAACCTCAAGGAGATGTTAGTAGATCCTCGATGCCTACTTGTTCTAAGTGTGGAAGAAATCATGAGGATAAGTGTCTAGCAGGTTCTAATGTTTGCTTTGGGTATGGTAAGAAGGATCACAAGATAAGGAATTGTCCTTCGGTTGCTAAGAATGAGGGAGATACTCGTCGTAGGGATCAACCCTACCCTCTATCCTGTCCAAGTGGTTCGGGTGCTAGTGCTCCTAAGCAAAACAAGTTTTATGCTCTTCAGACTAGAGGTGATCAAGAGGAGTCTCCCGATGTGGTTACCAATACGTTGAAAGCTTTCCAAATAGAAGTATATGCTTTGCTTGACCCCGGTGCTACTTTGTCCTTTTTGACTCCTTATGTGGCTATGGGGTTTGATGTGCTCCCCGATGTGTTATTAGAACCTTTTTCTGTCTCTACCCCTGTTGGTGATTCTATTGTGGCAAAAAGGGTTTATAGAAAATGTCTCGTTTCCTTATCCCATAGAGTTACTCTTGTTGACTTGGTAGAGCTTGATATGTTAGACTTTGATGTCATCTTGGGTATGGATTGGTTACATTCATGTTATGCCACTATTGATTGTAGAACTCGGGAAGTCAAATTTCAGTTTCCAAATGAGCCTATCCTAGAGTGGAAGGGGGGGAATTCTATGCCCAAGGGTCAGTTTGTCTCTTGCCTAAAACCTAGAAAGATGGTTTCTAAGGGTTGCATTTACCATCTAGTAAGGGTGAGGGATGTAGATTCTTAAACCCCTTCTCTTGAGTCGGTCCCCATTGTAAATGAGTTTTCGGAAGTGTTCCCAGATGACTTACCCCTTAGGGGGAAATAGACTTCGGTATTGACTTTCTCCAATATACGCAACCTATCTCTATTCCTCCTTACCGTATGGCTCTGGCGGAACTTAAGGAGTTGAAAGAACAGTTGAAGTATCTATTAGACCAGGGTTTCATCAGACTGAGTATCTCTACATGGGGTGCTCCGATTTTATTCGTTAGAAAGAAGGATGGTTCCTTTCGTATGTGCATTGACTATCGTCAGTTGAAAAAGGTGACTATTAAGAATAAGTATCCTCTTCCAAAGATAGATGATTTGTTTGACCAACTTCAAGGGGCAAGTTATTTTTCTAAGATTGATCTTCGATCGGGTTATCACCAATTGAAGGTGAGAGAAAATGGTATTCTGAAGACGGCTTTTAGAACCAGATATGGTCATTATGAGTTCTTGCTGATGTCCTTTGGTTTGACTAATGCTCCGGCGGCGTTTATGGACTTGATGAATAGAGTGTTTAGGCAATACCTAGACATGTTTGTGATTGTGTTTACCGATGATATTTTGATCTATTTAAGAAGTGAGAATGAGCATATTGATCATTTGAGGATCGTATTGCAAATCCACAAGGACTAACAACTTTTTGCAAAGTTTAGAAAATGTGAATTTTGGTTAAGGTCCGTAGCTTTCCTTGGTCATATTGTTTCAAGCAAGGGTATTGAGGTAGATCCTAAGAAGACGGATGCGGTCAAGAGTTGGCCTAGACCTCTAACTCCTTCAGATATTAGAAGCTTTTTGGGTTTGACCAGTTATTATTGAAGATTTGTTGATGGGTTTTCCTCCATTGCCTCTCCTTTGACGACCTTGACTCAAAAGAAGGCTAAGTTCATATGGTTGGAAGCGTGTGAGAGAGGTTTCCAAGAGTTGAAAGATAGACTTACTTCCGCTCCGGTGTTGACCCTACCGGAAGGGACAGATGGTTTTGTGGTTTATTGTGATGCTTCGAGAATCGGGCTAGGGTGTGTCCTAATGCAAAATGGGAAAGTTATTGCCTATGCCTCAAGGCAACTTATAGTCCATGAGAAGAATTATCCTACTCACGACCTTGAGTTAGCGGCGGTCATATTTTCTCTAAAGATTTGGAGACACTATTTGTATGGAGTTCATGTTGATGTGTTTACCGACCACAAAAGTTTGCAATATGTGTTTAATCAAAAAGATTTGAATCTTCGCCAAAGAAGGTGGCTTGAGTTATTGAAAGATTATGACATGAGTATTCTTTATCAGCCCAAAAAAGCTAATGTGGTGGCGGATGCTCTTAGTCGGTTATCTATGGGTAGTGTGGCTCATATTGATGAAGGAAAGAAAGAGTTGGTCAAGACGTGCATAGATTGGCTCGATTAGGTGTTCAACTAGTGGACTCCACCAATGGTGGTATTATGGTTCACAATGGTTCCGAATTATGATTTGTAGCCGAGGTGAAAGATAGACAAGGTCTTGATCCAATTTTGGTAGAATTGAAAGAGGCGGTACTTAAGAAATCCGTTGAGGCTTTCTCCCAAGGGGGAGATGGGGTACTTAGATACCAAGGTCGTTTGTGTGTTCCAAATATAGATGATTTGAGGGAACATATCTTGGCTGAAGCCCATAGTTCACGGTTTTCCATTCACCCGGGAGCCACCAAGATGTACCGTGACTTGCGAGAAGTCTATTGGTGGAATGGGATGAAGAAAGATATTGCGGGATTTGTGGCTAAGTTTCCAAATTGCCAACAAGTTAAGGTTGAGCATCAGAAACTGGGAGGTTTGTCTCAAGATATTATCATTCCTACTTGGAAGTGGGAAGACTTCAATATGGACTTTATTTTTGGTTTGCCTCGCACCCGGCGACAACACGACTCTATTTGGGTGATAGTGGATCGGATGACGAAATCGACTCATTTCCTTCCCGTCAAGGTTTATTATTTTGCGGAGGACTATGCCAAGTTATACTTGAGGGAAATGGTAAGGTTGCATAGTGTGCCATTGTCCATTATCTTCGATAGAGGTACTCAGTTTACTTCACAGTTTCGGAAGTCGATCCATAAAGGTCTTGGCATGAAGGTGAAGCTTAGCTTGAATTTTCACCCACAAACTGATGGGCAAGTGGAACGAACAATCCAAACCTTAGAGGATATGTTGAGGGCATGTGTCATCGACTTTAAGGGAAGTTGGGATTATCACTTGCCATTGATAAAGTTTGCTTATAATAATAGCTACCATTCTAGTATTGGTATGGCCCCCTTTGAAGCTCTTTATGATAGGAGGTGTAGATCTCCTATAGGGTGGTTTGAAGGGGGTGAAGTTGCCTTGATCGGACCGGAGCTAGTGCATGAGGCTATTGAGAAAGTTCGACTCATTAGAGAGAGGTTGAGAACCTCCCAAAGTCGACAAAAGTCATATGCCGATGTTAGAAGAAAGGATCTTGAATTTGAAGTGCATGATTGAGTTTACTCTAAGATCTCACCCATGAAGGGTGTAATGAGGTTGGGCAAGGAAGGGAAGCTTAGTCCCCATTTTGTAGGCCCATATGAGATTTTTAGGCGTGCTGGTAAGGTTGCTTATGAGTTAGATATGCCAAATGTGTTGGCAACCGTGCATCCCTTTTTCCATGTATCTATGCTTAAGAAATGTGTTGGAGATCCGACATCCATAGTTTCCCTAGAAGGATTGGGAGTTGATGAGAGCCTTTCTTATGAGGAAGTTCCGGTTGAGATTTTGGACCGGCAAGTTAAGAAATTAAGGAAAAAAGAGGTTGCTTTCGTGAAGGTGTTATGGAGAAACCATCTAGTTGAGGGTGCTACTTGGGAGGCCGAGGCCGATATGAAGTCCCGATATCCTCTTCTTTTTCCTTCTACTCCTACTCTAGCTTGAGGTAATGAATTTCCTCTTGATTTGCTCTATGAGTAGAAGTCATGTGTATTTTATGTGTTTCCATGATTTCCTTATGTTATGCATGCTCATGAAGCTTAAGTTTTGAAAGAAATGGCTCATGAAAATTATTTTTCCTCATGTTGTTGTGCTTTGAGTATGAGTTGCCTATAGACTTCATGAGATGAGTTGTTGAACATGCCTTGACTTGGAGTAGAGATTTCCTCCTTGAGTATGTGCTTTGAGTATTGATTGCATTTAGGCTCCATGAGATTGTGTTGATCATGCTTTTAAGTCTGGAGATGATAGTTCCTCCTTAAATGTAAGAAATCCTAAAATTTCATGCATATTGGGTTGTTAGATGTAGTTCGTACTTCCTTATGGTGCATTGAGTATGTTTGGTTTGGAGTTGATATTTCTTCCTTAGTTGTGTGTATTTAGTGAGTTGCATGCATGATGGGCTGCTAGTCTTGAGTCTTTTTTATTGGAAATCGTGCTTAGAATCTCATTCGGGGACGAATGATCCCAAGGGGGAGAGAATGTAACACCCCTGATTCAAAAGAGGTAATTTTTTTTGCAGATATAGAAAGTTGCAGGTGCCAACCTATGGTGGCCACCCACGGACCATGGTGGGGACCACGGACCGTAGGAAGGGTCTGTGGTTGGGGCTCCTCAACTTGACTCAGACCCCGGAAACCACGACCTGACCAACGGTCGGTCGGTCAGACCATGGACCGTGGTCCTAGGTCCATAGGTCGAGCCCAAAATATCAAGTCCCTAACCACCGAACCACGACTGACCAGGAAGGACCGTAGGTCCATCTACGGTCCGTCGGTCGGGGGTCCGTAGGTCCTCGGCTGGCAGTTATTTTAGGGACTTAAGGGTCTTTTCCGGTTTTGATTAAATCAAAGTGATGTCATTTTGCCTGAGTCTAGAACACCTATATAAGTATTTTAACCCCCAAAATCCCCCATTCAAGTCATTCTCTCAAATCCCAAAAGAAAACCAAACTCTCTCTCAAATATTCTCTCTCTAGAAGGTAGAAGAAGATGGAAGAGATTGAAGCTAGGTCAAGATGAAGTCTCCCAATCTTCAAGCTTTTGTGGGCTTTGTGACTAAGGTATGATGGCTTTTCATCCATGGGATCCTTCCTCCTATGGAGTCCCTTAGAATTCCCCAATTGTGAAGTCTAAATCCCCAATTCTAGTTAGGGTTTCTTCCAATGTTGTGGGTTATGATAAATGTTGATCCAATTGAGTGGATTATGATTGTTTATCATAGAATTGATAAAATTACATGTTTTAGGGGTGAAATTACATGTACCCATGCCTATTCCATGATTCTAACCTAGAATTGATAAATTGGGGTGATGCCTTGAAGGGAAACTCTATGGGTTTAGATATCTCCTTATAGGATTGATGAATTATGATTAGAATTGCTTGAGAATAAAGCATGGATGATGATCATGAGATGTAGTGCTTTGAGAGTAAAGCCTATGATATGAATTGTGGGTAATTGATGTTAGTGTTGTGTAAGGGATACTTCCCGCATAAGTTGCTTAATTATTCATGTATGAATGTGAAAGGTTTACTCACATAAATGATTTTAGGTTGAAAGGATTCCTCACCTAAAATGAATCTAGACTAAAAGACTATGTAATCGATGAGGCTAGAGGCGATTACCCTTGACCTCCATATGAGAAGGATATAAGGTGATTTCCCATACTCCTTAGAATTGAACAAGAGGTGATTCCTCACGTTCCTATTATGATGAATGATGTGGAGGCGAGTACCCGTGTCATATGATGTGATTGTGGAGGCGAGTACCCATGAACTTAAGGTAAGTAAGGCAAGAGGCGAATACCCATTAGCCTTTGTAAGTCAGGCAAGGAGGTGAATCCCCATGTCTTTAAAAGTAAGTATGAATAATGTGGACTATGTTATGATAAATGAATAGCTTGGATTGTTGCTTGAGATGCCTTCCACGAGGTAAGCTTGACTAGAGGCGGATGACCCAAGTCTTGACTAAGGATAAGTAAGGTTGCTTGAGAAGTGTTCCTTTCTTATTATGATGATGATTTATGTGCATTGATTATGGTTATGGTTTATATTGACTAACCATTATGTTTATGTTGTCTATGCTAGTTATCATATTTAGTACATGATTGTACTAACACATGCTTTGCCTACATTGTTATCAAATGTAGGGTCCGGCTACATTGATTCTCACACTCGTGGCTAGGTTCATAGTTGATCAAGAAGTGAAGATTTGGTGAGTCCTCATTGTGTTTGAGGATGTGATCACCACTTTCTTTTATGTCTTTCGTTTTATGTCTTGGACTATTGTATGAGCTGTGATCCAAGACTTCATTCATGTTGTTAGATGGTTTGAGACAAGTGTATTAGACTTCCGCTTGTTTTATAAAGACATGATTGTTTTGAAATGTTTTAAATTTCCGCATCATTTCTATTATTTTATGTTATGATTTGCTAAGTGGCTTGTATGAGGCCTCTCGAGGTCTTATACGCCTTGTTACATCTAGGGGGTACCCCTGGGTCGTGATACTTCATGTGATTCCATCCAATATTTCATATTATCTATTTTTTATGCCATGTTTATTTTTTTCATTAGCATAAATTTTTTAGTATTCCAATTTTTAAATTAAAGTAGAATTCATTACTTAGGTTATAGACTTACGTTTTCTTTTCTTTAAATCATACTTATGTATGTTATATTGAAATTTGACATAAGAGTATTATGTTAAATTTTTTGTTTTATATTTAGAACTTGTGTTATATTTTCAGTTTCATTTGTTTTAATAGTATTGACTTGCGGCTCCACATTATAAGTCATTTATTTTTAGTTAGATTTCATAGATTATCTTTTTGTCAAATATTTTAATAATTTATGATATTTTATTTATAATATTAATCTTTTTACTAAACATGCATTTCATGGTGTTCATAGAAATCTTGTACTTTTAGTTTTTATGATTAATTCAATTGATATATATTAATTTGAAAAATATAAATCAATTATTTTTTCATAATATTAGTTAAGAATATATGTTTAATAATTAATAAATTTT